>PVIH01015849.1:0-47929 GCA_004025045.1 Sigmodon hispidus
TGTGAGAGGCATACATACATGTTCTCAGATGTGCATGGGCTCCACATGCACGCTGTGAGAGGCATACATACATGTTCTCAGATGTGCATGGGCTCCACATGCACGCTGTGAGAGGCATACATACATGTTCTCAGATGTGCATGGGCTCCACATGCACGCTGTGAGAGGCATACATACATGTTCTCAGATGTGCATGGGCACACATGCAAAGGGAGATTTTTTAAAAAAGATATTTGAAAGTATTCTATAAACATGAAAATAAGGCATATAGCTACTAAATTTGTTTTATAAGTTATTTCATTTGAAATTTTATAGTTTTTCACTTTGGCGAGGAACACTCTATGATAGGAATTTCAATAAATGCCTTGACAGTCATTTTAAGCAAGGCCTGTGCATCCCAGTAACCCTGGCATTTGGAAACTAGAAGCAAGAAGATAAGGCATTCAAGACAACACAATGAACTCAGGTCCAGCCTCGGCTACACACGACCCTGTTTCAGATGATAATATAGGCTAGCTCTGAAGATATGTTCAAGACCAACAAACCTCAGCAGAGATTGCTCCCCAGGGGCTAAGTCACTTTAACTCAGGCCCTCCCTGGCCACTTGTCTCTCTGAGAAAACAGTCCTCTCTCTGGATTCTTACCCACTTATGGACTTGGTCTCCATTCTCAAATGTAAGAACTGGGCTAGAGGTCAGCTCTCTCACTCCCAGCACGCACCCCAGGGGTTGCTGAGGCCTCAACAGTCGGCCTGTATGTCTGAGGCACAGGGGTGGGTGGGGTGATCTCATCACAGGGCTGTGTTTGAAGTCTGAATCTGTGGGAAAAGAAGGCTGCTCGAGGTGGTCACCAGCTAACTGGTGCCGCTGTGGAGAGAGCCTGATAGCAGCCCTATGAGAGAGCCCCGAGGGGCCAAGGTGGGGCACTGGGTGTGAAGACAGCCAGACATGGAGGGGCTGGGGCAGTAATGGACCCAGGCTCACTGCACACACAGCTGAGTGTCCTAAAGAGGCTCAATGTGCCGACTGGTTCAGACCGAAACCTCTTCTCCGAGAGGAGACAGGCCTGCTCTGTCTCTGTTGGTTTTTTCCTCAGGACTGACACTCTCATGCCTGCAGACCGATCTCCAAGCAGCACACAGTGAGGGCAACCGCAGCAGAAGCACTACACTCCCCTACAGTTGCTGCTAAGACAAAGACGCAAACACCAGCTTACCTTTATTTTGTTTCTGGAAAGAAAATAGGCAGTGGCATGAAGCACATCCGCAGAATGTGTGGAATTGTGGTAGGGGTTAGAAGAATGATAATTGGCTTCAATGATTTGAAACCACGATCTCAGCGTTGCCTCAGAGCATTGTAAGAATTCACAGATTCCAAAACGAGCAAATGTTTTGAGACCTAGATAAATCAAAGGCCTACAAAGAAAAATATCCATGACATAAAACAAAGCAAAGAACCAGTGTCCTCAGCTGAAAAGGGACTTAGGACCAACAAGCAAACCTAAGCCAACTGCAGAGCCTAACCCCAGGGCAGCCGTTGGCACTGCAGGGCAGCATTCCATGTGGGAGAGGACATCGGGACAGTTTCTGCATCCGCTTTCTTTGGGCATCTTCATTTGCTGGTGTTTCACCCTGCTTGTATAGTGGAATCTTCAGAAGCATCCCTTTCTCAGATTCAACATGCTGCCTGTAATCCTATACTCACATTACTACTGATGTCCTGTCTAGAGAAAAATAGCCATTGTGATACAGCACAGCCACATAACCTCAGGTGACTCCTCACCTCAACTATATGGAGGCAGGTATTACAGTCTAAAGGAATTTATACTGAGAAACTGACTAGCTACCAGCAAGTATGGACCTTCCTTAGGTGGTACTTTGATTTACTGGCTTGACTTGGAAGGTTAAGAAATCTGTCCCATGGAAGCCATCTCAGAGGTCATTGCAGGACTCAACCAAGGCAGCCTTAACATCATTTTCATCATCGATGTAATGGCTCTGGTATGTAAGCTAGGAGCTCAGAGGCTCACTTGTCATGGGGCATGCCTATCCACTCTGCTCGTCCATGTGAAGTGGGAGCCTCAGTATACAGCTCACCCAGTGGGATGAGACCTGGTCAAACATCCCACAGCTTAGCACAGCCATCTCCCCAAATCCAGACCACACTCCTGACTAGCCTTGACCGTGGGCCAAGACCCCTGTGGTTAACAGTTTTTACTCAGCAAAACCCCAACTCCTACTCAGCAAACATAAGGCGATGAACATAACTAGGGTGGAGTGTGCATGTGTGGATCACCAACATGACAACCAAGAGCTGAGAGTGGTCTCATCAAGTGTGTAGCCAACAATATTTGTCTTGGGATTCAGGGCAGGGGACTCTTCTGTTGCTACCTCATACTGGAGAAATTAGGAACCTGTGTCACAGAAAACTGCTACCTGAGGAAAACCGTCTGGGGCCCAAGGACTCAGGGCAACTTCAAGCCCCATCCCCCTTCCCCGACCTCTGCCCTCTCCCAAGGAACAGCTCTGCACACACCAGCGCTGCTCAGAGGCCCCCCCCCCCCCGCCCCGGCCCTGGGAAACCAGCTTAACTCACCTATTTTGAGTAGCTGCTTCCAGCTCAAAAATGTCAAAGTCCCAGAGTTCTTCATTTTGTATAGCCAGGGCAATCCGTGGTGGGATATCATGAAGGGAAGTCGGGGTAGGGATATTGCTTGAAGATGGCTGAAGGTCTGCAAGGTGATGTAATTTGGAAAACAACATTAGTAGGTTCACGGCATCTGGTCTGGGGGGTGGGGGCAGTGGCATTGGAAATGGCTGCTTTATTTCTGAGGCTTCACAGCATGCTCAAGTTTACTGATGAGAACAGTCGTTCCCATCACTTGACCTGGACTGCATTGCTACAGTGATCTACGAGGTAAAAACAGAACTTACTTTTTGTTGCAAGCACATACTCATTCCCTGAAAACCTTCGTAAGCCATCCTGGTGAAAACAGGAAAAAGTATGGTTATAGCTCTTTTTCCACCTTAGATAACGCAGGTAGTCAGCCCACTACAAGGCTGCCCAGTCCAGCCTAGTCAACTGTGGCCAACTTCAAATTCAATCACTTCCTGGGTGCTGGGCTTTTCTCAGGGTTGACACCACTGAGGTGAGCAGCAGCCTGCCCCATTCCAAGACTAGCTAATGCTCTAGTGACATTTCCCCTTTGACCTCTCCAAACCCAGCTGTCTTTGAAAGTCTTTCTTTTCGGGGTGGGGGGCATATGGAGACATGGTCTCCCTGTATACAGCTCTGGCTGTCCTGGAACTTGCTCTGTAGACCAGGTGGCCCTGAACTCAGAGCCCTACCTTCCTCTGCTAGGATCAAAGGTGGGAGGCACCCAGCACTTTCACATCTTCCCAGTGGGTTCCTCTCCTGTTCTCCCATTAGCAGACCAAACATTCAGCACCCTCTATGCTCCAAAACTACAATCTCTCGCTGCCTCCCACCCTCCCCATGCTCACCCCTGACCCACAGGCCACAGGGGTTACCACTGGGAATCACCTTACCTTCTAGAACTTACTGTCCAAACCTTACTTTTTAAAAAATCCTGTGACTTCAGATCATGGAAATTGGAAGGGAGTACATTTTATTTCTAAAACAGCTGGTAGAACTCCAGTATAGTTATCCTCCTTCTTCCCCCTCCCCCCCCCTGTTCCCCCTTCTTCTCTTCTAGCTCTGGAGAGGCTACAGTGGTTGATGTCCAGGGCTCCTCAGGAGTCTGAGAGACATTCTTAAGGCCTTCTTTCCTATGAAGTTACGCAAAGGCTGGTGGGATACTTTGGAGGTGAAACTATGCCCTATACACTGACACTTTTTTAAACATATAAGCAGGAGACAGTTCTGTTTTGCAATTTGTCGTGTAGTTTTCAGTTTAAGACATGATGTTCTGTTTGTTTTTTTGTTTTGTTTTGTTTTTGTGCTAGGGATGGAACTCAAGGCTTTGTAAATGATAGGCAAGTACACTATCACCAAGCAACACTCTTACCACTAATATAAAACATTTGATGGCTTTTTATTTTTCTTAGCTTTTAAAATCTTTAAGACAATTATTTTGTACACTGTGAATCTGTGTCTTTGCCAAGGCACCTTCTGATTGGTTTAATGAAGAGCTGAGTGGCCAATAGAGAGGCAGGAGAGAACAGGCAGGACTTCCGGGGACAGAGAGGACTTGGGACGAATCTAGGTGTTCCGGAGAAGCCAGCAAAACATGGAGGGGGGCTGGAGTTACAGAATGGAGGAGACGCAACACCACGTGGAAGAAAGTAGATTAATATTAATGGGTTAAGTTATAAGAGCTGGTTGAGAACAAGCCCTCAAGCCAAGCTTTCATAATTAATAAAAAGTCTCTGTGTCATTATTTGGGGTCTGGAGGTCCCCAAAGAAAATCCAACAATAGGCTATGATGGTGTACACCCTTAATCTCAGCACCAGAGGCAGAAACAGGTGGTTGTCCATGAATTCAAAGCCAGCCTGGTCTTCCTAGCAAATTCCAGGTCAGCAAAGGCTATCTAGTGAGACCCTTCTTCAAAATAAAACAAAACCAAAAACAAACAAAAATCCTTTAATACAACTGAAAACGTCTTCTTTAAATAAATGACTTAGAAAACCCTAAGTAACACTGGAGAACAGGACCAATACATTTCCTTTTCTGCTCGATGCTGAGGATTCCCTGGGAGGTAAGCAGTAAGTACAGCTGAACACACACCATGGGGGAGTGGTGGCCTTTCCAGAGCCCTACACACGTCTGCTTGACTTCTAGAGCCCTGTTCAGATAACCTCTGAGAAAGCAAACAGAACAGAAGGCCAGTGGCCTGGCCACATGAACTTACAGACACTAAGCCCCCAACGAGGTCTGTGGCATGAGGATCATCTTCAGCATTAAACTGTGGTGAATATAACTCAGTGGTTCTCAGAATCTCCAGCACATGGTTCAAGGCTTCTGTCACAGGCATAGGACTGTTTTCCTGGGCAGCGTTGATAATATTAATTACCTACACCATGGAAATCAAAGACATGAGTTTTGCAACATTAAAAACAGAGACTAATCAAGAGTCAGGCTGGTAATAGTCTGTAATGATGCCACTACACTAATGCTTGTCAAAGCGTCTACCATCCATCCTGTCTTCAGAGGAGACAGCACTATATAGCTGGAAGAGCACTCCTATTTCCTGCAGGTCCTGTTCTTTGTCAGAGAAGCAATTCACTGGGAGTACCAGGGGCTGCATACTCCGTGAAGACCAACCTTGGTGATGGGTGCTTCAATCATCATAGAATGTATCCGGGCCAGAGAGGAATACCTTCTCTGATTGGAAACTGTGGAGGAAAGGGTGAGAGATCAGAGCGGTCCAACCTTGGGCCTATGTCTAGACACCAAGGACTTTCTTTACCCCCTCCCTTCCCAGGCACCAGTGGAATAACTGCTCACTGCCTGAGGGTTCCCTTCCGCTTCCCTCAGTTCTAGGTGCTAGAGTGTGGGTCAGAGGGAAACTTACGGAGTCAAGGCCCAACAACCTTTTTGTATGTGTCTACAACAATGAACACTTTAGTTACACCTCTTGCTGCTCTCTAGATGTTCTGGAAGACAGCTCCACACACCCTTTGTTCTATATAAGGTGGGAGCAATGGCTTAAGCTTTACCATTTACTGAAATCAATTAATTTCTAGTTCAAATTTCCATGGTCCTCAATAGCACTGTCCTCTAGCACGTCTAATCTAGGCTAATCAGGCAACAGCCTTGCAATTAGGCTTTTGCTGTTGGTGTCCAGGCCTGACTCTTCTGAGATTACAGAAGCCTGGACAATGCACAGGCAGGAAAAGAATGTTCCCAGAGGGGGGCTGGAGAGATGGCTCAGCGGTTAAGAGCGCCGTCTGCTCTTCCAGAGGACCCGGGTTCGATTCTCAGCACCCACATGGCAGCTAACAACTGTCTGTAGTTCCAGTTCCAGGCAAACACTAAGGCAAATAAATAAATAAATAAATAAATAAATAAATAAATAAATAAAAGTTTAAAAAAAAAAAAATCTTTAAAAAAAAAAAAAGAATGTTCCCAGAGTCCTGTGTCTCTGTGAACAGCTCCCTGTTAGAATTGCCAAAGGCCAGAAAGGATAAGAGCCTGTCCAATAAGATAATGCCTTGGCTTCAATCTGCCACCAAAAAACTAAGGCCTAAGGAGAGATAGTAGCTAAGATAAATACTGTGAAGGCCAGGAGGCTTCAAATGCCCTGAGTTTGGGGGACCAAGAAAACTCAGATCTAATTTCAGTGATTAGCAACATATGGGCCAGTTTTCCTTTTTTTTTTTTTTTTTTAAGATTTTACTTATTATACAGTGTTTTGCTCAAATTCCAGAAGAGAGCACCAGCTCTCATTACAAATGATTGTGAGCCACCATGTGGTTGCCGGGAATTGAACTCAGGTCCTCTGGAAGAGTAGTCAGTGCTCTTAACCTCTGAGCCATCTCTTCAGCCCCAGCTTTACATTTTATATGATGAAGTCACAAAACAAAATCCCCACTGTCTTATCATAGAAATGAATTTGCTTTTATTTAGGAATGTAATAAAAGTGCTTAGCAAAATCAGAATAGAGAGCTGCTGGGCAGCATGCACTGTACTCTTGAAAATTTTTAAGGTAGATTTTTTAAGGATGTGAAGTAAAACATTTGTTAATTAGCTCAATTTAGTCTTTTCACAATTAAATACATATTTGAAAATAGCATGTTGTCTATGATTAATATACACAATCCTGGGGCTGGAGAGATGGCTCAGCAGTTGCACTGTCTACTCTTCAAGAGGACCCGGGTTCGATTCCCAGCACTCACATGGCAGCTCACAACTGTCTGTAGTTCCAGTTCCAGGCAAAACACCAAGACAAATAAATAAATAAAGTTTTTTTTAAAAAAATATACGCAATCCTAAAATTTGTCAACTAAAATAATGTTTTATTTTAAAAATAATTTTTTAAAAAATCAAATAGCAAAAATGCAGTAAGGTAAGAAAAATAAATAAGATGCAAAAATTTCTGTGTTATAGAGATATCTCTGAAGAATCTACAAATACTCCCACTATGCTATTCTTAGGGTCAATAAGTAAGTCCACCTAAGTTACTGAGTAAAATGTCAATATATTAAGACCCATTGCATTTCTATGTACTAATACCATGTAATTAGAAGTGGAAGTAAAGACACTGTTAAAATACCACAAGAGTTGTGTGCAGGAGGGGCCCGCAAGGCCTACTCCCAGCTGAGGAGCTACAGGCAGCTAATGACTTCTGAGGGAGGGAGAACTGTTTGTTTCCTTCAGGAATGTGACGCCTGCCAGGTTGCCTACCTTCAGGACACAAAGTTGGGAAGGGGCACAGTGATGGCATCCAAACAAAACATGCAGGTCAGCATGCATCCACATGGTTTTAAACTTTTACTTCAGGTAAGCGAGAGGACACACACCTGCAACTCTAGCACTTGGGAGATGGAAGCAGAGGCATCAGGAGTTCAAGGGCCATCCTGGGCTATATAGGGTGTTTGAAGCAAGCCTGGGCTATATAAAAACCCTGTTTAAAAAGAATTACATGTCAGGCATGTTGGGCATGGCAGCACGTGTCTTTAGTCCCAACATTGAGGCAGAGGCAGGTAGATCTCTGAGTTTGAGGTGAGCCTGGTCTACATAGTAAAGTCCAGGACTACTAGGGCTGTCTTGAAAAATAAAAACAAACAAAACTTATATCTTAATCTGAACTTAATATTTTCTTAGTAAGTTTTACAATCTCCAAATTAAGCTTACCATTTCTAAAGGTTAAGTTTCCATAATAAACTGTAAATTTTTCTAGCTTTCAGAATCAATCTCTCTCTCTCTCTCTCTCTCTCTCTCTCTCTCTCTGTGTGTGTGTGTGTGTGTGTGTGTGTGTGAGAGAGAGAGAGAGAGAGAGAGAGAGAGACTCATATCATGATAGCAGATTGACAGACACATCTCCCATAAAAGTTTAGGAAAACAACAATAGCTAGAACTGATGTCTTTGATTTTTCCTTATTATTAATTCATTTCAAAGGCTCAGAATGGAGTCTACCTGTGTGGAGGGTGGGATGGAACACTGCTTCCTAGAGGAGCCTTCTCCTTTTGTGAATGCACAGTGCATGAACACCAGGAAATGAAATTTCAGGGTCAGGTGTCCTGTGCTCAAGGTCTGTACAATCCAGAGTGCCACTTACCTTCACTTGTTCTAGAGGAAACGGTTTTCATGTCTATTGAATTTTTCCTCCTGTCTTTATGTCTGCCTGCCTGATTATCTGTGAAAACAAACTATAAGTCATTTCTTTATAGAGATGTTAGCGGCATATTAGCAAAAGAATCAAGCTAAATCTTAGAAGACCACAAGAGAAAAACTTGAACACCATTTGAGACACCACAGACACCAGCACTGTGCACAGAAACAGAACACGCACGCATGCACACGCGCACACGCACACGCACCTTGGTTTTGAGGAGCTTCATTTTCTCAAAGCTTTACAGAGTTTGAGTTCAAAGCCATGAAGAAACAACCAGAAGAAATTACCTCAGGAGAGGTTCTCCTATTGTAGTTAAATGAAACAGAGGGATTTTTATCCTCAGTCACCCTGTTTCAAAGGAGGAAAACCCATATTTTCTCAGGAACATCCTGGAAGAATGTTCTTCTCTTTCCTAGGATCCTATGTGGACCATAATTTGGGGTATGAGGATAATTTGCCTTTCTCTCCAATTCCTCTTTTCAGTAAAAGATGCCACTGCTATTCTAGACCCCAAATGAGAGTTCTATGGCTCATCTCCAGCCCTTGCCCCATCTGTTTACAGACAGAGCAAGCCTAACCTTCCTGCCTGCCCCTCATGTACCCATGGGCACCTACTGTGGAGCAGATGACCTAGTGAAGAACTTACGTCCCCATCTCACACCAAGGGAAACAGGGAGTGACCAGCAGGTGAGTGTATGGAGCAGCAGGGCAGGCCCTGAGGCCACTCCTCCCAGGAGGAGGTAGAGCATCTCTGCCTCGATGAGTTCTCTTCCTGATTCTTCTTCCAATGCTCCTCTGCACTGTGGAGAAGGTTCTCCACTTGGTTTCTTTTTGTGGTGCTGGGAATGGAACTCAGGGCCTTGAGTAAGCTTGGTCAGCATTCTACCACTGAGGTACATTCACAGCTCTGTTCTTAGCTTTCTGACCCAACAGAAGCCAGAGTCTCCTCTCTATGTGCACATGTGTGAACTTTCAAAGGCCACTGATGACCTCCTTGTTACTAACACACGAGAGTCCTCTGGCCAGCACACTATCCTTTCCTCTGCCCTTCCCCACATTCCTCTCCCTTGGCCCCTAGCATCCCCAAAGGCTAGCTTCCAAAGGGTCTAGCCTTACTCCTTTATCTTTTAAGAAAACACAAACTCATTTTTTTAAATTGCTTCCTGCAGCTCCGTCTAATTCCTATGTGGCCATTTTACTCCATCCTCTCCTATGTCCCAGACTTACATTTTGATAGACCATTGGCCATCTCCATCTGGATACTTTTCAGCTATTGCAAATTAATCCATCCAAAATGAATTCATCCTTTTTGATTCTGCTCTTCACCCCCAGGCACTAGACAAGACCTACCTACCTGACCAATATTCTACAGGCAGCCAACACAGCCTTTTACACCATCTCATCAGAGTCCTCCTAATCATAATGCACCCCTGGCTGATCAGTCCTCAGGGTCAGCTTCGAACTTCCAAGGGTGGTACTCAGAACCCTATAGAGCTAGCCCCAACTCTCTAGACCCTCATGAAGTCTTAATATTGTAACAGTTCATCCCCCAAACCTCTATACCCTGGTGCAAGCTACTTACTTAAGAGTGCACACTTCTCATGTTGCCCCTAGTTACTCTACTTCTCTAGGAAGATGCAGTTCCGGTGCCGTGAATTTGAGGGAAACCTTCCCATGTGTCTCCACATCCCATCCCATCAGCATGGGCACTGCCTGTCAAGACAACTGTGAACCATGCGGGGGCGCAGCAGCCTTTCCTGTGTGCCCAACAACATATCTAGCAGCCAGCAGATGCTCAGTAAATACACACCTGCCTTGCTTGGCAGCTGCACAGTCCTGCGCATACAGGCAAGGACTGTGGTGTGGACTCACTCTGACTCTGCCCACAGCATCCTGCCTTTGGGTTCTCCCTGGTCTGCTCCCCTCACACTTCTGGAGCAGCCTCGACATCTGCTTCTCTACACTGAGGTGACACTACACTGGCTCCAGATGCTCATTCTTTCAAATGGCACCTCCTCTCAGCCATATGCAGTGATCAGTGTCTTTCCCTTCTCGGGGTGCTGCGGTGACTCATAGGTACTGTCTAGGAGCTGGGCCCTCTCTGTCGCCTTCATCCTGAAGCACTCCTCCTGTCACAACACCTATGACTGGGGCTGTGGTTTAATCCTGACTATCCCTTAGAGGCCATGTCCCTCCCGATCAGAATGACGCTTTTGGTACATCAATCTCACACTTCCTCATCTGTACCCTATGTGTATCTCAAGGACTGGCTCTGAGAACTAGGCAGTGGGCACAGGGTCAAGGTATGCAGGGTGCCTTTAATAGATGGAAATGAGTAAAAGGTCTTTAGGTCATCTGGGGTATCTTCTCAGCCTCTTTCCTTTTTCTTTATTTTGCTCTCTGGCCAAGATGCAGTGATCTTACTTTACCACATGGTCCTACCATGTGCTGCCTCACCATAAGCCTAAAGCAACAAAGTTAAATAATCATGGGCCAAAACCTCCAAAATGGTAAGCCAAATTACTATTAGTTAGGTATTTCAGATAAACCCTTGCAGGATTGGGGATATGATGATGGATATGATAAAGCCATATCCTCGAAAGGAGGTGGTCTGATGGGGAGCAAGGCAGGTGAGCAGAATCACCGTGGTTACTCTGAAGGGAAGGGAGAGCAAGAACAGAGCACGGCAAAAGAGCCCCCGAGATGGGGAGGAGGCAGGTGCACCTAAACTCTGTTTCCACTGAGACCCTTAAGCTGCTTCATCTCTACGTAAATCCTAGACTCTGCTTCCAACCATCTCATCAGGGATGCTGTTCCACTGTGTCCCTGGAGCTCTTTGCAAGTAACTCTGGGGCAATTTTCACCCAGGCTGCAAGGGACGGCTCCCAGATGCCGCCCTTAGGGCACACCCAGGGGACCAGTGAGGAAATATGAGGTCTCATTCCTAAGAGACCACAAGCCCTGAAGAAATACCATGCCCAAGGGCTCATACAGTAGTGGGTGTTCAACAGATAACATTCTACTCTGACAAGGTACCAAGCCTAGACATGCAAACGACTACAAATAGGCCTGCCTGCCCTTGTATAACTCTGCTCTTGGCTTCCTGTCTTAGAGAATGGGGGTCTTTAAATTCTACTCATCCCTTCAGAGACACCAGCATTTTTGTGGCCTGACTGGACAATCCAAGGAATTCTGGAGAAGCAGTATTAGACAATGGAAGACACTGTCTCCAGTCAGCACCCTAATTTCAGGAACCCTTTGGTCTGGAAGCAAGAACTCCAGTCTGGATACAAGAAAGCTGAAGCCAGGTATCTTACCCAACATGCCCACTACGTTCCTGTGCTGGGTCACTGGCAAACTGCAATGCACACTCTCAGGCACTCAGCTGTACAGGCCTGTGAGAAGAGCTTACCTGCCAGCCACAGGCTCCTGGCTACCTCCAGTCTTAGACAATGGCACTTGCCATTCTTCTTGAGAAGGCTCTGTTTCCAGATATACAAGAACCTCTGTATCTTTCCAGAGAACTGTGATGGGACATCTATAAGTAATGGTCCCAGCCCTGGATGAATTATGAAGTACCTGAGGACTTAGGTCCACCCTCTTCTGTCTAAACCAAAGTTTTTCATGTGATGGAAAGTCAGAACAAAGCTTATACTCCATCACTGTAACGATTTTGTGTCTTTACTGAAGTATAGCATCATCTGAAAATAACACATAAGCTAAAAAAATGTAACCTGTGTGAGAACTTAATTATTTTTCTAAGCTCCCAGACTCTCAATGTCCTTCTCTTGACTGGGGAGCCCCAGGACCTCCCTTTCAAGAAGGCAGGAAAGAGGCCAGGGACTCTCTTGCTTTATACCCAAGGAGGAAGGGACCTAGACCCAGCCAAATGAACACCATTTCAGAGTCTGCCCTCGAGCAAGTGAAACAAGAAGCAAGACCCTGAGCCTGGATCTCACCAGAGCCCGAGGGGCCCAGCTGTGCTGTTCCCATGGCACGCCCAGAGCAGAGGGGACAGCTGCCAAGCATCCCTTGGTTCCTGACTCTGCCTCAATCTGGAAAGTGCTCTAATTTCCTTTCAATGAGCTCCACTTCTGCTTGGGGACTGACTTCTGCTGTCCATGGTCTGATAGCCCCACTGAGGCAGAACAGCCCCTAGCCAGACCTCCGGGTACAGAACTGTTCTGCTAGCCAGGGGTGCACAGATCAGGTGGGTGACACAGCAGCTCCTAAGGGAGCACTGTCAAGTACAAGTATAAATGGTGCAGCACTGTGAGCCTGGGCAGACTACCTCGCCTGTACTTCTGACCATCACCCATGGCCACCCAAGCCCCACTCTGTCATTTCCTAGCTGCCTAACTCTAAGCTGTCATTTAACTTCCTTGACGCTTGCTTTTCTTCTTCTGTAATAATGGAGTGTTACCAACAGTCATGTGCACTTTCAGGGCTATTCTGAAGTACTAAAACCAGCAAAATACCACTAACAGAAAAACCAAGCAATGTGCTCAGTGAGCTTGTGGCACAGAACCTCTGCCATGGCAAGGCTCCAGTGGCACTTCAGTCTCCGCAGCATGGCTTCTGCCTCGCTTTCCTGAGCCTGAATACCTACAGCTCTCAGTAGCTTGAACCTAAGTCAAAGCCCCACATTTCTACCCAGGTGCCCACATCCTGTGCCCTCTGTGTATCCAGCCCTGACCACGCAGCCTTTTTCCTGCCCTCAGCTGCAGCCATGCTGCTCTCGCCCCCGCCTTGACTTCCTCCTCTTCTCTCAGGGACTCACAGGATCTGCCTCACACTCTGCTGTCATTCTCTTCCATAAGAGCCCTGAGGTTCCTCCTTCCACACACACCCCGGGCTCTATCTCAGCAGTTCATCACTTGCTGATGGTTTTCTGGTCAGAAACATCTGCATCTCAAGGTCTCACATCTTTGAAGAGTCTAGGAAGCAGTGAGCGGCAGATGTTCATTATAATTCTGTGCAGTACTAAACAGGACCACACACACAGGTAGAGTGGTCCACTGATCTTCCCCAGTCCCGATGGGTCTTTGTGACTGAGCGCCTTGTCCTCATCCTTCCTTGCACGACGCCATCACGTGGCTCCCCTCCCTTCCTTACTGCCATCCCATCTTCCTGGCTCAGAGTTTTCTCTTCCCTCAGAAACAATGTGAGCAACACGTCCTTCCACGTGAACAGGTGCGACACAATATAAGAACTTCTTAGAGGAGGCTGGAGAGATGGCTCAGTGGTTAAGAGCACCGTCTGCTCTTCCAGAGGACCCGGGTTCGATTCCCAGCACCCACATGGCAGCTAACAACTGTCTGTAGTTCCAGTTCCAGGCAAACACCAAGGCAAATAAACAAATAAATAAAGTTTAAAAAAAAAAAAAAAAAAGAACTTCTTAGAGCTCGAGTGTCTCTGTGCTATCTCCCTGCTCCAAGACTCTCAGAGACTCTGACTGCCTATGAATAAAAAGCCTGATTTCCTGCCTGGCCTTTAAGGACTATGACTAATTCAGACTCCTTCTCTTGACTTACTGGCCCGGTCTACAGTTACTGTGCCTCCTTCTGGAGCACATACTATACTTTCTCTCTTCTGCCGTGCCTGATGGAGAGCCCCCACATCACAAAGTCCATCCGGTTTGTGAGGGCAAAAGGAGGAAGCAGCTTGCACAGCCATGGCGTATATATATGTAAAGGAAACAAGCTCTGTAAGCCAGAGGAAAAAGCCTTTGCAGTAGGTCAAATATGCCTGGAGCATAGTTAGAAGACATGAGAGGAAGCCCCGGCTATCTACCTAGGGGATGGCAGTGAGGGCAATGGGGACAGGTGAAGATGTCCCACTAAAGTACCTCAGTCTGCCACTTAACCCTGTCTGCTTCTTAAAGCTAAGTTCAGGTTAGAAACATACTTCATACGACAGACACACACGAGTCGTGCACTGAATCATCAGTTGTCCCCACACAGGTGAGCAGCCCAGGCACCTGTCAAGATACCCAAAGCACTCAGAGTCCTTCGCTTCAAAGCACGCTGCGGCGTGTTGGTGCTAGAACAAGGTCCCACCACTGTACAAAGCAGGCCATCAAAGAATGGACTTGTGGGTTCCCCCAACACTCAACAGTAAGAATGAATACAGAGCCTCATACCTGTTTGACTGTCTGTCTGAACAGACTCAGCTACTGTCTCAACCTAAAAATAAATTTTACAAGCCATTAGTTTTGATCACCTAAAACTCCTGCTAAAAATCCTAAAAATCCGAGCAATCCTGGGGCTCCTTGCCTACCTTATTGTTGCCATTGCACACTCTGATAATGGACACATAGTGTCTGATTTTTCTGTAAGTAGAAAAGAATGCATTATTTTTCTCCTGACTCTAATTTGGTGTAAACATAGTTAATTTTCACTATGAAAAGAATGTTTCCCTTTAGCAATATATAAAATGCTTTGAGAGCATTTTTTATTCTAATTTTTTTTTTTGTGTGTGTGTGTGGGGGTGGCCAAGGCCACTAATAAATAAACAAAACTTTATAAACATCCTCTTATGACTTTGGGGAAAAAAGTGATGTCAGCAGTCACTTCCCGAGTTATGACAACAGTGTACTGCACGTTAGCCTTTGGTTCCCTAATGCCGTTTGGACACATGTTGACGCTGATGCTCTGAGATCCAGCAGGCTGCTAACAGTCATTCTTGGAGACAGCCACAGGTCACACAAGCGAGGTTCCTGCTACCTCAGTTAGCCAATGTCTAAAACAAAGTGACAAGGGCTGAGCACAGAAGCTGCTGACTTGCCCCATTTATTTATTTTCCCCTCAGCTTTTCCCCCACCCCCATAATCAAACCCCTATACACTTATCACAAAAAAAGGAAAGAACATAAAAGGGCAAAGGGTAATAACAGAGAGCCCACAGAACTGCTCCCTGAGGCCGTCACCAACTGGCAGCAGAGTCTGCTGACACAGCACGCGAGCTGTGCGGTCAGCTCTGAGGGCTGCAGCAGGCCCTGTCATACAGCAGGCAGGGCTGGAGCCAGAAACCAGACCTCTCTGCTAGTCAGTGTCCTGGTGTATAAAGTGGGGCACCACTGTGCACTGTGCTAACAAAACAGAACTACATTAGCAATGAAATGAGCCAGGAGTCTGGCTAGAGAGGGAATTACTTAGAGAACATGGGTGGCTCCTGCACCATGTACCACACACTGGGTCTGACTTTATATTTAACAGTACAGTAAGGTCTTTCCTTACAACTTAATTTTCCATGATCACCATTTATAAAAGTGTATATTTTACTGTTGGGGATTCTACAATTCATACTCAAACTTTTCTAGAAACTTTATTATTTTTGAATAGATTTTGAGATAAGGCATCTAAATTTTTTAAGATCTTGACATATACTTGTGATTTACAATATATGTATGTGAGCACATGCTTGCCTATGTGGCCATGTGGAGGCAGAGGTTGACATTCCTCAATTGACTCTCCACATTATTATTATTATTATTGTTATTGTTATTAAGACAGAATCTCTCATTGAACCTGGATCTCACCATTTCACAGCTAGACTGGCTAGCCAATGAGATCCTAGGATGTCCACCCACCAATGATGGGGTTTCAGGCATGATGCCATACTGGCTTTGTGGGGGTGGGGGGTTGGGGGGGTGCTAGAGATCTAAACTTAGATTCTCATGTTTGCATAGCAAATACTTTCCCAAACACTTTCCAGCCCCTAACACATCTGTTAGCATTCACAGTATTTTTTTTCTACTTTGACAGGCCTTTGCAAAAATACCTAATTCCAGTTAGATAAACTGTCCCAAGTCCAGTGGAAGGTCCTGGAGGACCTGCCCCCCTGGAAAGCCGTCCTGTGAGACACTGGCCCTGCTCTGAGCCTTCCACAGCGCTGTGAGCGGGTCTGAGTTTACTTAAGTATTCATAGAGAATTCAAAACCCTGCCAGTGAAAGTGCTCTTCTCTACTTACCCTCCCTGCCCAACGACAGGTATTATCTTCACATTTTGTTGTATATTATCTCCATTTTTCTTTTGGGTATAGTAGACTCCTTGCCACTCCTATAATAAAATGTAAGTATCATTACACTTGGGGCTTGAAAGGCAAACCCAGCAGCATTTCCATCCTGGTTCTAATTCATTAATCACCATAAAAGAACTTAGGATAAAAAACGATCCTAGTTCTAAGTGCAAAGCACCTGCTAATCCCTCCCTGCCCTCTGCAGTCACTGTGGTGTAAGTGGTCCTATGTCCCACCGTCACCTGCTGACCAGAGAGAGCGGCTTGTGGCCATTACTGTGGTAATGTGACTGCTACTGGTTTCTTACTCTGAACGGCTTTTCCCTTCTGGAATTGGGGGTTTTTAGCCCCTCTGCAGGGTGGGATAACCCAGCAGCTAAGTTTGATCTCAGACAGCCGCAGAACAAGAAGGTGAAGCTGAAAAGCACAGGGTTGTGATTAAGAGTTCACATGACTACAGCTAGAGATCCTTTCAAGGGGAAAGGCATGGCTGTGGAGGAAACAGGGCACACCTCCCCTGGGGTGATGGGGGCAGCTACGGACTCGCCATTATCAGCCAGCTAGCCGAGGTTCTGAATTCATTTGACAAGTCACTAGGTTGCTAAGCTATGAAAAGCCCTAAACCCTCCTGATGGAACATTAACCAGAGGAGTCAGTCCATGTTCTTGGCCCTTCAGAACTCTCAGAACCCAGAGCTCTATCTAAGATACTCAGGTAGACATTGATTATTCGAGCACAGAATTCTGAAAACAATCATTTTTAAATACCATGTCAAAACAACTAATTCTATCTGTAACTAGCACTCAACAGACGAACAGGTCATCACAGCTCAGTTCTGAGGGCAGCCAGCCCAGAGACAGGCTGTGCTTCAAATGGAAAAGAATAGCTGGGATCCCCAAGCAGGAAGGCTATCCTCATCTCCACAGCACACTGGGTCACCCTAAGAGTGCTGCCAAAGGTAACATGGGACATCATCTTGATGTTTACAAACTACATGAATATATCACTGGATATATAGTTTCATTTGCTTGTTTGAGGTGAGTTCACACTATGCAGCGCTGGCCAGTCTGGGACTGGCTACACAGACTAGGCTGGTCTTAAACTTGCAGTGACCCTCCTTCCTTGGCCTCCCAAGTGCTATGAATTGCACACTTGAAATGTATGTGTGAGAATTACATCTCAATAGAACTGTTTTATATATATAGGGAGAGAAAGAGAGAGAGAGAGAGAGAGAGAGAGAGAGAGAGAGAGAGAGAGAGAGAAGAGAAAGAAACATCAGGTCAATAGGATCAAGACACTGGCACACTGAAAAATACATTCAGTATATTCTTTAGCTCATTCTGAACAAATGCAGACAACTGACAGGCCTATGTCTAACAGGCCATGCCAACATCACCATCCCCAAAGGAGCAGATGGCAGATGATCAAGCTAGTGACTTGGCTAGTTTTCCAGTTGCCGTTGTAAATAAACAAATGTATTTAGCATGAACCATATTTACTAATCACACATATAAAAACATTTAGTTATGTATCATTGGGAATTTGAGTTCCTGGGAAGAAGCGTACTACCTTAGAATGTGGTCATAGAGTTATCGTTGGTAAGGCTGACACCTGGCAGGTTCAGTGGCCAGCCTGTTTGGGGTGCACAGGCCTGTCCCCACATGAGCGCTCCAATGCACACAGTAAGACCCATGCTTCCCTGACGCTGTCTGGCACAAGCCACTACCATGCTGGGCTTCTCTGGCTATTGATATAGTCCCCTTCTGCAATCACTGTCATCAAACTAAGTCATTGTCATCCAGCTGTCCTGTCCCCAGGGCTGGCACAATGCTTACCCACGGTAAACAATCACAGAACACATGACACTTTGTTTACAGAATGGCTGAGGTCAAGTACAGAGTTCTGGTCACCAGGCTGAGTAATCTGAACACTACACTAAGGGAGCAGCATGATAAAATGGCGTCTCACCGAGACTACCCATGCACAGTATAGGGTGGAGGGACTTGGCCCCCGTAACAGCAGGAGTGTGAGGGAGTCCTGGGGCAGCTCAGGGGCAACCAGCAGACACCCAAAGCAAGGGCGTTAGCAGTCAGCAGGATTGGTGCTGGACTTGAAGGAGGCAAAAGACATCAGGGATCAGTTCATTCCAGGGATCTAGGACAAGGTAACTGTGAGGACAGCCAGCCCATAAACAGGGGAAGCTAGAAGACAACACACTGGGGTTTTAATTCATGGAGAATGAAGACCGCTGTCTGACAACTTAATTTCAAGTGACAGCAGGATATTGAGGGGCAAGAACAAGGGCAAAGGTCAGAGTCCAGGTAATTTGTGGGGGAAACAAGGAAAGCG
Source organism: Sigmodon hispidus (assembly GCA_004025045.1). Lineage (NCBI taxonomy): Eukaryota > Metazoa > Chordata > Mammalia > Rodentia > Cricetidae > Sigmodon > Sigmodon hispidus. The sequence goes on from PVIH01015849.1 coordinate 18,665, forward strand.
AAGTAGGGAAGTGGGAGTTTGTCAGACAGGAAGGAAGAAGGTGCAGAGGAAATAAGGAAGGTCACAGCATCCTGACATCAAGTCAGCATCTCTATTTGCTCCAAAGAGAGCAATAGACAGAAAGGTTTGTGGTGTGATGGCTGTCGGCAATACTCAATACTCTGCTTCATTCAATAGCATGGGAATTTCTCCTCTGGCCCAGGATTTCCAAACTGATTATTCAACACCTATAATGGAACACCCTGACGCCTACAGCTCTGGCCATCTGACCATTTTCTGGATCTTCTCTCTTCTGCTGTACTGGTCCCCAGTGGAAATCTGAGCTCTCCTTGCTGACCACGATGGCTCCACAAGGCCACTGACCCTCCATTAGCACTTTCCTTACAGAGACTGAGGTAGACACTGTCTACTCTCTCACCTCAGTGAACCAAGAGGTTACTATCAATGGGTAGAATCACCTTTCACACTCCCTAAAAGCTCTGAGAAGCCCTCAACAAACAGCCAGACTTCTTTCAGAAATAGAGTAGCAAATTGGTCAGTACATAGGGTTTTGCTCATCATCCTGTAGAGGAGCTCCTGCTATTCAGATTGAAGGCTTTCTGCACTGGTCCCCAACAGTGTCAACCCAGCAGAAGTGAGGTACGTGTACACAAACCTGATACACTGACCACATGCCCTGCTGCCATTTGCTCGCCTCAGTAAGAAGGACCCAGCATGCCTGGCAGAGGTTCTGACTAGTTGATATCCAACAATAAAATCACTGGCTTAAAACAAACCACCACCAACAAAAAACAACTCAGGCATGCTGGTACACACCTTTAATCCCAGTACTAGGGAAGGAGAAGCTGGTGGATCTCTTGAGTTGAGAGCATCCTGTCTCAAAACAAAGCAAACAACAAAACTCTGGCTCCAGGTATCACCAATGAACCAAAATGACAGACGTGAACGCCATGGGAAAGCCCTGGAGAAAACATCATCTAGCACAGAGCATCGGAGCACTGAGGCCTCTTGTCCACCTCAGCCTTTGTTCCTCTCTTCCCAGACAAAGAGCACCCTGATCTTAAAACCTGAAGGCAGGGGGGCTGGAGAGATGGCTCAGTGGTTGGGAGCACCGTCTGCTCTTCCAGAGGACCCGGGTTCGATTCCCAGCACCCACGTGGCAGCTAACAACTGTCTGTGGTTCCAGTTCCAGGCAAAGCACCAAGGCAAATAAATAAATAAATAAAATAAAGTTAAAAAAAAAAAAAAAAACAAACCTGAAGGCAGGAGGGTTTGAGCAGTGCCGAGCTAACCCTGAGTCCTGAGTGTACTTCTGGGCTCTTGCACACAGCCTACTCTGTTCTTCTGGCTTTTGTTTGTTTATTTTGAGGCAGGATCCCCTACATAGATCTGGCTGTCCTGGAACTCACTAGGTAGATCAGGCTGGCCCCAAACTCACAGAGATCTGCCTGCCTGTGCCTGGTGTGTTGGGATTAAAGGCGAGGACCACCATGCCCATTTTCTGCTGTGTTCCTGATTCAAGACAATCTCATGTTCTTGGAGCCACAGGGAAAGCACAGAAAATAGAGCTATTCATTCCACTGTCTTCCAAGGGCTCAAGCAGAGTGAGGTATAACCTGTGCATGGCCCCTGCCTGCTGGCATGTCTACTGTGGCCTCTGCAGCTGACGAAGGTCACCATAACAGCCTTCTCCGGCTCTTCTCATTGCACCTGTGAAAGCCCAGCTGCAGGCCACAGGCCATAGCAGAGGTGGTCTGGTTGGCCACACTTGCCTCTTGTCTGCTCCTTTAGCACGGTGATCACACAGCCCTTACACTGTCAACAATGATCCCTTCTGTTTCCAACTCTGGAAAATGGGCTCTCTGAGGGGAATGTTTTTGTTTTGATCCTTCTTCTAGGAAGAATTTAGCACGGTACTTGGTACACATCAGGAATTTGAAAATTGCTCATGAATGACTGTGTCCACGCTGAAGATCCTGCTGGCCGGGGCAAATGACTGAGGCTCAGACATGCTCTGGGGGTGTGCTGCCTCACTGGTGACCCTTACCCAGATGCCAACATCTCCCATTTAAAATATCAGTTATTAGAAACACCAACTTATTTACTCATCCCTCAGATAGAAACAATGCTTGAAAGGTCAGTTCCAGCAACTCTGATAATTGGCTAGTCAGGTTGCATTCTTGCCTTCAGCTTTTCCATCTGCAATGTGAGAATAACAGGGACTCAGGGGAAAGGGCACACAGTGTCAATGGGGACCAAGTGTCCCTCTTACCTGGAGGTGAAATAGTACCAACATTCCACTCACCTTGCCTATCGTGATACACGAGTTTATGGCGTCAAGCAAATCCCCTTTCTTTTCATTTATGGGCACTTGTGCCAATTCCTTCCCTATCAGTTCACCTGACTGATAGCCCATTGTTGTTTCAAATGCAGGGTTTGCATACTGGGAAGAGACAAAAGAAAAAATGAATAAGTGAATTTAAAAGATGGTTTTGAAAAAAAAAAAAAAAAAGAAAGACTTTCACCTAAGTACCACCCCATCCCCCAGAACTGGGCTTCATCATGAATGTTCTAAAGCCACGAGAACTTCATATCCTAGAGAAGCTTGCGTAGAGGGCATATGGCTGGGCTTCCTGCAGTGTGGGCAGCAGGCTCACTCCTTCAATGAAGACAAAGGAAGGCCTATCTATTCTCAGGACAAACCCAGGCTGCCACATCAGGGCTGCCTGGATCGTGCTACAGTGAAGTGAAGTACCAGGTTAGGCTGGAAAACACCCGGGCTCTGCCCTCTGGACCTCTGCTAGTCCCTTCATTCACCAGTGCTCACCTGGGCAGGGAGAACGAGAGCATGCCCAGTATGACTCAAATGAACAATGTGTGGAAAGCAGGCTACAAACTAAAGTGTTTATAAATGAAACGTCTGACAGTAAGTTTCAAATACAACTATAAGATCAGGATAAATGTGAGAGAGCTGAGCCTGTGTTGGTGATGATGATGGTGAAGAAACAGAAATTGGTAGGAGTTATCAAGATAGTAAGCAGTTTACACACGTCGGTGTGGGTAATCCTCAAAGCCAATGAAAGGCAGGTGGCTGCTGTTACTGTCAATCCCATTTGTCAGAAACGCAGATTGAGCTAGATCAAGTAAGTTGCCCAAAGATGGATGGCTGAGGCAGCCAGAAACCTGTGCCCTAAACTCCTGACCTGTGATGCCTCTTAGCACCAACCCCAAATGTCACCACCAATAACAAAAGCAAAATAATAACAAGTTAGATTCTGTGGCCTGAAATCAAAATGGAGTTCATTCCCAGCAATGTTTCCCCCCAAAAGCTTTGTCTTTTAGTAAAAGCCATGCTATCTTTATCTAGTTATCTCTTATAGAAAGCAGCTTTGCTAATTAATAATGGTGGTCTAGTATGTTATTTCCTGCATTTTAACTGTTTTTAGTAAATTTCTATAAATTTAACCTGCCTCCAAAAACAGTGAGGAAAGCCTGTGTGGCCAGCTCCTGGGGAGAACCTCCTGGCTGAGCACCAGCCACTCGCCCCAGAGAAAGTGCTGAGGAAGAGCTGGCATCTCTACATGTCTAAGTACCATAAGTAATCACTGTCTTTTCTTATGTAGAGAATTTATTTTAAATTATATATTTTATTAATTTTGCTCTTACAATCACTTTCACAGGGGGATGACCTCTTGTACTACAAAAAGGAAAAAAAAAATCAAACTGTAGGGCTACAATCCTAAAAATTATAACAAAATGAAGCCATGAGCATAAATTTCCAAAATAACAAACCTGTATAATGTGGTCTTCACTTGTAATTTCAATTGCTTCTTGACTTTTCTCTAACGCAGTGAATACTGAGTTACAAGCCCTTTATGGATAGAAACAAAGGACTGGTGAACACATGTACAGTAATCGTAGTCACTGGGTCTAACACAGTCTCGGGGAAGTACCGCAGCTTACCTAAGTGTCTCATGTCTGGCTTACGAAGGGGAAATACTTAAAAACATCAAGATGGCCTTCTAGTACTCAGGATTACCCCTTGATAAGGACTGTCACACACCAGTGTATCTGTGGTACCCTGAGTCCCTAGAATGTTCTTTCTGAACACTAAAGAAGACCGCGGCCCAGAGCCTGAAGGTGTTATTTTAAATGAATTCTTTTCACAGTCCTGGTGGCATCTGGAGGGACCAGCTTTGTTGCCTGCTTTCTTCACTTAGTCTCACTCTGAGCATATTTCTACACCCTTAGTGTTCAAAATGCTTTCTTAATTATACAGGTAACACATGATTATTGACAAAAGTTAGAAAAATATAAACAAGACAGCTTATTGCTCCACTATAAGAATAAGATGGGTAGTAAATATTAGTGATACCCTTATACATGATTGGTATGAATGTAAAATTGGTGCTGCTCCCATACTGGAAAACAGTCTAGAAATTCTTCAAACGGTCAAACATAGAATCATCATATGAACCAGCTGTATCTACTCTTGACTATGTACTTAATAAAAATGAAAATATATGTTGACACAAAAACTTGTACATAACACTTAGCAAGTACAAACAGCCCAAATGTCCACCAGTGAAGAATGAACAAGTAAAATGTAATAGATACATATGCTGGAATGAACATCTTGGTTGGGTGTCAACCAGAACAAGGCATGATGGGAAATGAGAAAGGGAGTCCAGCGTCAGACAGAGTCAGGATGCCCGGGAACCACATCTGGGAGTCTGGATTGCACCTTGCACTCAGTAGAGTATTGCCCGGGAACCACATCTGGGAGTCTGGATTGCACCTTGCACTCAGTAGAGTATTGCCCGGGAACCACATCTGGGAGTCTGGATTGCACCTTGCACTCAGTAGAGTATTGCCCGGGATCCACATCTGGGAGTCTGGATTGCACCTTGCACTCAGTAGAGTATAGACCGGGATCCACATCTGGGAGTCTGGATTGCACCTTGCACTCAGTAGAGTATAGACCGGGATCCACATCTGGGAGTCTGGATTGCACCTTGCACTCAGTAGAGCATTGCCCGGGATCCACATCTGGGAGTCTGGATTGCACCTTGCACTCAGTAGAGTATTGCGATGCAGAAATACAAATGAGAGTCACAAGCTTTTTCAGTGTGAAAAATAGACAAGAGGAAGTCAGGGCTAATTTTAAGGAGACTGATGCATGGACTCATTAATCCAGGCAAAAGGACAAGTGACCTTACTCTAAGACTAAGTGAAGACAAACATAAATGGACAGAGTCCAGAGGAACCCATGAGGTAGGAGTGACAGGATGCAGTGAGCGACAGGAGTCAGGAGTGGGTAGAGGGGACCCAGGGCTTCAGCGCAGGACCATATGCTGACACTCCTGTGTTTACTATGCTAAGACCCTGAGGAAGAAAGTTTGAAGTTAGTTCAATTTCAGGAGATAGGGAAAGAAAACAACTACACTATGATCAATGTAAATTGCAGTCCAACTGGTGGACGCATGGCTTTGATTCCAGCACTCAGGAGACAGAGGCAGGTGGATCACTATGAGTTCGGGAACACTCATATAGCCAGTGAGACCCTGCCTCAAAACAAATATATAAAAACACTGGGTGACAAACAAGTGAATAGACCGCTGTCATTCACTTGTGATCTCTTAGCTGTCAGGGGACTTCTCTGAGCTCATTTTCTGCACCCAGCCTTTAAACATCATTCTGCCTATGAAGTACCTGTCTTTCCTGAATTTGGAGCCTTGTACTCCTTCCTATAAATTGGAAAATTCTCCATAGCTTTTTATCTGCCTCAGGCATATACAGACAGAAGAACAGCCTCTCTTTGATCCCAGATAAAGAAAATGTTAGTCACCCATAGAAGGGATACAGAATAAAGAGGATGGCTAGTTTTATTTTTTGAACTCTGTGAACCTGGTAGTATTTTAAAACCTTTTCTTACTTGCTTATAAATATCTAGACTTCTATTTATTTTTTATTAAAAAAAAATCTCAGTTGCACATGGTGGCACAGGCCTATAATCCAAGCACTCATGAGGCTAAGGAATAAGATTCCAAATTCAATCTTACCCTGGGGAATATAGTAAGATCCTGTCCCAAAACAAAATAAATTCCTCATCATAAATGATAGCCAAGTACAGTGGCTCATGACTATAATCCCAGCATGTGGGAGACAGAGGCAGTAGAATCAGGGGTTTCAAGTCAACCTTGGCTACACAGCAAGTTCCTATGCTACATGAGACCCTGCTTCAAACAAAAAGAGAATTAATGACAAAACTATCGTTGTAAAGTAGGAAACAGTATCAGTTGCCAGAGAAAAATAGCATTATATTTGGCATGCTATATAGAGTATTTCCCTCTTAGAACACATAACAGAAAATCTAGTCTGTGTGATTCTGTATCTACTGCTCTGAGGCCTCATGCTTAAACAGGAGTCATTTAAACTCTAGCCAGTGATAAACCACTCATTAGATTCCCAAAAGTCTGCTGCTGTAAAATATTCCTTTACACTGTGTGAAGATATGTCACTATGATTGGTTTACGAAAACTAAACAGCCAATAGCTAGGCAGAGTTTTTGGAGAAGAGAGAATGCTGGGAAGAAGAAGGGCCAAAAAGCCAGACAGACAAGGAAAGAGTCACACACACAAAATGGGCAAAAGGTAAAAGCTGCGAGTATAACATAGATTAATAAAAATATGGGCTAATTTAAGTTATAAGAGCTAGTTAGGAACAAACCTAAGCTATCAACAGAGCTTTAATAATTAGTAAGAATTCTCCATGTTGTTTATTTGGCTAGCAGGACAGAGAAAGACTAGCTACAGTCTGCTTGAGAAGCACTGGCAGCCTACTACCCATTCACCTTTAAAGGAAAATTGTATGCATAGAGGCCAGAGTCCACAGTGGTGCATTCCTCAAATTGCTCTCCACGATTCTCACTGCACCTGAACTCACTGATGTGGCTAGACTCCTGGTCGGCAAGCCTCAGGGAGCCCTCTCTCTTCTCTTCAGGGCTGGGATTATGGGCACACCCAGCTGTTCATACAGATGCTGGGGCTCTGACAGCCAGCTCACACCTACCCTGCTTTAACTGGTATCAAGACCTTTGCTTGAGTTTTCCCTGGGGTCTGGAGGACTTTTTAGCAGGGACAGAATTACCTGAGTTTCAGTTGTGACCGCACCTCTCCAAACGCCAGCTGCAGCAGTTCATTGTAACAGGCCATGACGTTGGGGTTCTCTATATACCTCTACAACAGAAGGGGAGCTTTGTAGACAAAGAACCTCTGATGTATGCCACAAGAGAAATTCTAACAAACCTTTCCATTTGGCTACTGAAATTTCAAGACTACTTTGTAATCATTAATGTACAACAGAAGATGAGAGATGAAATTTAAATGTACCAAAATAACTTTAAATAGAAACACTAAGGTTCTCTGCTTATCTCCATGTTGCTTGTAAGGCCAAGGTGAGGCTGTATAGAAAGTTTAGATTGGGTTTTCAAGTAGTTTCTGAAATAATACTTTGTCCTGAAGGTCAGACAAGCTTCCTGTACACGAAGCTTCTTACACTTCTGCTCACACCTGTGCTCAGACAGGGAACTCCTACCTGGGAAACATTTGCCACTAACTGCCAAAGAGGCCGACCGGTGATCGTTCTGCATCAGGGAACCAAGAGAGACATGGGCTTGCTAAGTGCTCTTACTGCTGTGGACACTCAGTATTCTGCACATCACGGAAATGTCCCACAACAAAGCAAACTGCATAGTTACAAGAAAATGCACCCATTCTACTAGCAAATACTACATTTCATAACTTATTAGAAGTCACTATGTTGTCACACACAGTAGTCTGAGTATCTGCAGAGATGGCACAACTCCCTTATATAAAATGACTGTGTTTCCATATAAATGATACTATCTCCCTGTATATTTTAATGACATCTAGAATACTTCTACCACCAAACACAGGTAATTCTATATAAAGAGTTGTTATATTGTATTATGTTGGGAATAATAACAAGAAAAAGTCTACACATGTTCATATGTGGAATGTTCTTTCTTGAATACTATGAGTCTACAATACAAAGAGCTTTTGGATATAGAACTGGCTAATGAGTCATTGCTAGAGGTCCAACTGTACCTTCATTCCAACAGAAAACACTTCTGAATATTGACTCCTTCTGTTTCTGAAAAGAGTTCTTTGCTCTTACCTGCACAATAAATGTATAATAACTCTGAAAGAGAAGGAAACTGAGCCCAAGAGGCAGAGCCTTGGCAGACCTCCATACCCAGCCAGATCAATGTATGTGGGACCTGGGCTGTTTGCGGAAGCCCCTCTGCTACCAACATGACGGTAGATATCCATGACCAGTGTCTTGTGTGAGTGACAAGCAGTCTAGGTTCATGTGAACATGCCAGGTTCAGTCTTTAAAAAGCTATATGGTCTTAAAGAGACACTCTTCTTGAGCTTGCCTCCTTGCTTATAAACAAGAGAAGTAATGCTGTAACTACCCACTACAGTCCTTCATAAGCATGGCAGGAGGAAGCATTCTGTCTACAAACTGTTACAGGAATGAAAAGATCAGGCAGTGGGGCTAGAAAGTTGGCTCTATGGTTAAGAGCACTGGCTGAGCTTCCAGAAGACCCAGTTTTGATTCCCAATAACTATATGATAGCTAACAACCATCTGTAAGTCTAGCTCCAGGGGAGTCTGGCACCCCCTTTCTGCTCTGCTGGCACCAAATATGCATATGGTATACAGACACACATGCAGGCAAAACACTCATAACACACAGGTTTAAAAAAAAAAAAAACAAACAACTTTAAAGACGCAAAGCAAAGCTAGTGCAACCCCAGCAGGGAAGAGTCAAGGACTGAGGCCAGAGGTATGACTGGTCTGCACACTTATAGGCCAAGCCCTTCTCACTTGGAGGTTAGAGATGACTTTCTAGCTCTCACCTCTGACAAGGATGCAGAGCATTAGAGCATCTTCCCATAGCAGCCAGGATTCCAGAGAGAATACTCAAGATGGATGCACAAACATATAGGTTCCTACTGCTGACTAGCCAGGGACAGCAAGAAGATACTTCTGGGTATAATGCTTATGCCACCCAATCAGATGAGGTGGAGATCTCGAGCCAGACAAGGGTCACCCACTGCTCTGCAAATGAGATCTTGAGATATGAAATCATGTCTGTTTATCCACTTCAATGAACAGCCTCCCATGTAACCAAACTTTTCACGGGATAAAATTTTACATATCTACTAAGTTATTTTTACCCTCAGCATGCTGGATTATAAATATACACCTCTACACCATCCATTCTTTCAAATGCCTTTTGATTTTGTTTGTGCTTTGGTGCTGGTGATCAAACCCAGAGCCTTCTACATTCTAAGCAAGTATTCTTACACTCAACTATATCTAACCCCTGTGGCCTCATCTACAATCAGCTGATTAAAATCCTGAGAAGCCTTTTGGCATAAGAGAAACCAATAGATTATAAGTGGACACAGAGGGAGAGGAGTCAGAGCATGGGTTTCCCCATTTCCAGAATCACTGAACTAACTTCAGAAATTTCAAGGACACACAAAAGCATGTAAAAACACATTATAATAGAATTTGTAAGTGAGTATGTCAGTATAGGACATTTTATTCTATTTGGATGACTTTGGGCAGGCATAATTTTGAGACTAAGGATGTGAAGTGCTACAGATTCGCAGATTACAAAGTAAAACAAGAACAATTTTTTTCCTTCCAAATAATTTCAAAATGTGCTGGACACCAAATTGAGGTAAAAATTTCTCACACTGAATTGTACTTGTGCATTTAAGAAGCAGGTACATACATACCCTCGTGAAGCCAGCAGCGATGAAAGGCATTAAAGACACCTCCTCTTTGTCCCCCCTTCAAAGGAAAACATTAGATAGGGTTAGATAGTGTTCACTAATCTATATAATCTTCAGTGGTCACATAACAAGTACCTTCAAATAAAATAGACATATGCACATAAAACTGAAAAGCCTCTTGGAAGGGTATTATTATAACTTGTTTGGGGATAGGAGCTTGCTGAGTTACTCAGGCTGGCCTCTGACCCAGGCTGAAGCCATCAACCCCTCTCCTGGGCCTCCTGAATACTGGATTACAGGCACCTGGCACTGCACCAGGTATTTTAATACTTTAAATACAAAGGTTATATTAACAACTGAATAGTGTCCAGGTATCTTTCTAAAATAGAAAAGTATATATGTTTAAACTATTAACGTCTCTTCTATTGTAGGAGATTAACGGGCACAGAAGCCTTTCTGTCCACAGTGATCTATAAACAGCCCTTATTTAAGTATTTGCTCTCCCCTTGTTTACACTCTTATTGCTCTAACTTGAGAAGAAAATTCCCTGCATTTATGTCACTCAAATCCTTAGATACGTAAATTAAAGGCCCTAGGAAGACACATCTGAAAAATGGAATTGCTTATAATTTGCCTGTAAAGGGCACTTCAAAATCAGAAAACTAAACCTGAAAGCAGAGGTCACTCCCTGAAGTCAAGCAAAGAAGAAAAATAAAATACTAAGGAGTAAGAAAAGCCAGACTGAAGGCGTTCTCCTGTCACAGGCAGGCCCTTACTTTACCATCTGTTTATAACATTCCATTGACATTTGAATTTCAACATTAAAAATAAATTTACCTGCGTACTACACCAACAATAACTGTATTTTCTGAGAGTTTTGATGATCTGATAGACCTTAAAAAAGAAAACCAAAAACTTAAATAATATAAAATAATTTATAAAACAATTTATAAGTATAAAAAATAATTCTTAAAAACAAGTATACTTTCATAGTTTTAGTTATAATTACAACTGGGAAGGAAACAAGAGTGAAGAACTCGCTCCACACTGGATTCACCTCATTGGTTACTTGATCTTCCCTTGGTGATGAATTGTAGTATCACGAATGAGACTCAGAGCCAAATATTGGGGAAAGGAATATCAGAGAGAGGAAGCACCACAGTCAATTCTCACCCAGCTGTCTTGCAACTTTCTCAGCCTCACTCCTGGTCACTTCTGCTTGTGCTTCTGCTTCTCTGGGTGTCTATAGCCCTTATATACACTATCCCATCCAGGTTAGGAGTAAAGGTGTATAGCCTTGAACTCACAGAAACAAAAGAAGTTCTGTCTCTGGAGTTGTGGGATTAAGGGTGTAAATCACCACTCCCGCCTTTCCCTGTGCTGGGATTAAAGGTGTGTGTGATTGGCTCAGCTGTTTATCTTTGTATTCAAGGAGCTGAACTGTCTGCCTAGGATTTGGCTGTGTGCTTTCTCCCCCAACATTCAGGTTTTATTAAGTATGTAATATATATCCACAATGAATTCCTAATTAGTGGACTGTAAGTATCAGGACAATTATCATATGCAAATGAAACAGCTAAGGTGAAGCACTTTATGCATTTACTTTAGTTATTTTAACTAAGTAAAGTAGTTAGTTGGGGGGGGGGTGTCAATCTCCCCTGTACTGCGCTTATGTGAACGAGGCCACACTCACTCGTCTCTTCTTGTGGAAGGAAATGCAGTGTCTGTGCATTTGCACAGACTCCTGCCTATGCAGACTGTGGGGATCAGGAAGACCAGGAACCAGCTTGTCACTGTATTTTAAGCAGCACAAAGAATAAAGAATTCTGAGACGAAATGGAGACAAAATCACACCACCACAAAACTAAGTCTAGGAAACACAAGGCTCTGTCATCAGTCAGCACCTGTGGTCAAAGGATAAGATGGCGGTTTGGTGGGGAAAACTAGAAGACACTGCTCCATGGATATCACCCAGGGAGTGTGAGGCTCTCCACCCTCAGGGGCAGCAGCTGGATGGATCATGAGAGATGACATGAGAGACACCGTCATCAGAGGGAGCATGCACATGAGATGCAGAGGAGAAGAGAACGGAAAGAGATTCTGCTGGAGGCATACCCCAGCCCTGAACTTATCTTCCAAGAGAAGGAGGAGGAGTTGTCTAAGATCCAGCCACTGGAGGAAGAAGTGGGGTGTTAATGGAAGCTATGGAGAGGGCCATATACAGACTGCCCTAGTCAAGGGAGAACCAGGCTGGCCTCTTGGAGGATATGTCCAGGATGAGAATGAGACCAGCCAAGGCTTACTACATACCTTCAGCTCTGTTAGTTTAAAAACTACTATAGAACCACTTCTGAATCACAGAACACAAAATGATTTGAGTGGCCACTTAATTAAGTTGGCTGATGTGGAAGATCCGTCCACTGAGAGTAGCACCTAAGGAGGGGGTCCTCAACTGTGTTAAGAGTGGAGAAACTGCTGAGACAATGCAAGCAAGTGAGCATGCGTGTACGCATCCATCGCGCTCTGCTTCTGACTGCAGATGTAATGCACCAAGTTGCTGACTTTCCCACATGGAATTGTGAGTTAAAGTAAACCTTTATCCTCTAAGCTACTATTTGTCAGGATATTTTATCACAGCAACAGAAATAAAACTGAAACAGTATCACTCCCCTTGGAGCATGAATATGATCACAGAATGAGCAGAACATTTATCCTATGCTCACCCTTACCTTGAGGCATGCAGACTGCAGGTTCCTGTGTGTCTGAGGCTGAGAAAGGACAGACGGAGAGTGGTCCTCATAGAGAGCTGCTCAGGAATGAAAAGCAGCTCCAGGGCCAGCTACTCTGTCTCATGGGCACACAGCTCATCTCCCCTTTCTCAACATTCTTGCTTTTCCAGTGTTTACGGGGCTCCTCTTGCCCTCATCTGCCCTTCTTCCCGACAGGAGCCAACCCAAAGGCACTGCAGAGACCACACAGGTCCTGCACAGAGAAGACCAGACTCTGTCTAAAGAGAAAGGCCAGGGGAGGATCACTCAGGCCTAGAAGGGTCACTGGTACAGCAGGCCCTCATCTGCACAAAGCCAGTGTGCTCCTGGTAATGGACACTCCTGCTGATTTAACCTCCAGTGCTGCTTGTGACTTTGGGGACACTGCATCTGTTCGTATGTGTTTCCATTATGCCTTCATCATAAAAGGATGGAGAATGAAGAAAAGGTGAACATAAGTTTCCAGCCAGCCACTTCAAGTAAGTTGTTAGTATTTTAGTGGTAATACAGTGGCCAGTATGCAACCGTGCAAATGACTGTGAGGGAGGAGGTCTGGATGGCCTGCCTGTCACTGTGCCAAGGGAGAAACAGAAGAGAGGCCACGTCCACCTAGCGACAAGCCCAGCAAAGCAGTGCTGAACTCCACATAAAGACAGGAGTATACAGTTAACTTTCTCTAAAAAGGATAGGAATGTCAGGGACAGCCCTGGGGGTGAGGGGCATAAGACCCAGACTGATGCTTGACCAGCTTATTCAGAGACCCCATCTCTGCCCCTGAGGCTGAAATCACCCCTGGCATTATATGGTCCATGGGGACCTGAACTCTGATCCTCGCCCTTGTACAGTCATCTCTGCACCTGCTGAGCCATTTCATCCTGAGTTAATCTCATTTCTGGATCCATGTGAGTTTTTATTCTGCTAGAACATATGTTTCTCCCCAGGACTTTGCTCTGTCTTCCTTCCTGAAATCTTCCCTTCTGTTATGCAGCAATGCTCCTGTGGCACTGAGGAGTATTTCTTACCCCTTCTAAGTGCACCAAACTTACACCTTCTAAAATGCTCTGCACTTTCTCACAAAACAATAGTCAGAGCTTAGGACAATGGCTCAGTTGGCAAAATGCTAGCTTAAAAAAAAAACAAACCAGTACCCAAGCTCAGATCTGGAGAGCATGTCTGCAGCTCCAGCACTAGAGACAGCAGGAATTCAGAGTTCAAGGGCCAGCAGGTCTAGTCTGCCTCTAGGCCCAGGCAGAGACTGTCTTATAAGGTGAAGACTGACCAAGTACAATCCCATGTCAAACTCTGCTCTCCACATGCTTACACACCCTACACATATAAGCATGCCCCCTCACACACATTGTTTTCTCAGTCATTAGTGCTATTGTTTCCCTGTCATGGTGGGGCAACTCCCCCCAGCCCCCGACACACACACCCTGGAATGGAAGTGCCTTCTATCCAGGCTGACACAGAGCCATCAGTATTCTTAGCTTGCTTCACCGAGAGTCCAGGGGTCAGAGCATCTTTCTCTCAGGTCTGAGCTGTAATTCAGTTCAGCAGGTACAACCAAGGCCTGGAAAGCACTGTGAGCAGCAGTGTGTGTCTGCTGCAGAGGGCGCCTGGCCTGCTGTTTCTAGCTCTCAAACCACACCTGAGAACCGTGGTGTGCTGTCCTGCAAGTGCACAATGTGAAGAAGTGCTGTTGTCAGTCTGTTTATATTCTTGTAATCCTTCTGTCCCTTCCTGCTACATGGTAGGAAAAGCCATACCTAACCAGCCTGTCTTGGGTTTCTCAGCAGATGTAGAATGTAAAGACCAAAAGGACATCAGAAGACGCTGAGAAGCCTGGCCACTCACCAGGGCAAAGGCATCTGTTTCTCTGAGAAGTAATTCAGCATCTCAGGATTAGAATCAAGTCCTTTCTCATCACCTTCCTTCACCGGTACTTTAGCTGCAGAAACTGATATATGCTGGGCACCTCTTAAAAATCACTTTGACTAGCTTCTACAACACAGCAGAGGCTCAGTGTTAGCTTAGATGGGCCTCAAAATTCTGATTGTCTGCTCTATCTCTTAAATGGAGGATTAGAGGCATGTGCTATCGTAACTACTCAGAACACAGCCAAAAGCTCAGCACACCAGGCTTTGTATCTGGCTAGTCTGCTGCCCCAGCCTTCCTGGGCCACACACACAACTGTCTGACCAACAGCCACGAACACAGAACAGAGGAGCCTGAAAACCTTGCTGCTTCTACTTACGTTGCCCCCTCTCTGCCTTTATTCTTTTCAAAACTTCTGCCCACCCCTCACTAGTCAGCTCAAATGTCTTCTCGGAGCCCCCTTCCTTTAGCTCACTTCCTTCGAGCCCACTTGTCTGTCTCTGTCTGGCCTGACCGGGTGCCCTCTGCAGTCCATGCGCTGCCAATGTGACGGCATCCAGAAGTAGGACTTTAAGAACTTAGGCCATGCAAGCTGTTCTCCAGTGAGTGAGTGTGAGGCCTTTATAAAGGAGACTTCACATAGCCATCTGTTACCGCAGAGGATGCAGCCAGACCTCCGAACCTGCCAGCACCTTCAGCTTGGTTTTCAGTCTCAAGAACTATGATAAAATGAATTTTTGTTCTTTGTTGTTGTATTTATCTTTATTATTAATGTGCACACATATGTATCTTGTGTGTGCCATCTATGTCATGTATGTGTGGGTGACTAGAGGCCAGAAGAAGAATTGGGATCCCCAACACCATCCCCCAGCTAAAGTTATAGGTAGTCACCGGGTTATGGTGACACAGTCCTTCAAGCCCAGCACTCAGGAGGAGAGACAGGTAGATCAATGTGAACTCAAGGCCACTATGTGAGTTCCAGGACAGCCAGACAGCCACAGTTACATAGTAAGACATAGTATCAATAAAAAAAATTAATTTTGGGGCTGGAGGGATGGCTCAGCGGTTAAGAGCACCGTCTGCTCTTCCAGAGGACCTGGGTTCGATTCCCAGCACCCACATGGCAGCTAACAACTGTCTGTAGTTCCAGTTCCAGGCAAACACCAAGGCAAATAAATAAGTAAATAAATAAAGTTAAAAAAAATTAATTTTAAAAAAGAAGTTACAGGCAATTGTGAGCCACCTGACGTAGGAACTGAGAACTGGATTTAGATCCTCTGGAAGAACAGCTGGCCCTCTTAAGACACTGAGCCATCTTTCTGGCCCCCTAATTTCTGTTCTTTATAAATTACCTAGTCTCAAGCTTTATGTAACAGCCACATTAAACAAAGATATTTTATGTATTAGTTACTTTTCTTGTGCTATGACCAATTACCAACTTAAATGACTGCTGACAAGCAGCAACTTAAGGGAAGAGGTTTACCCTTGCTCAAGATTCAGAAGGTGCAGTCCGTTCATCATGGTTGGGAAGGCTGTCGGCAGGAGCCTGGGCAGAAAGAACTCACATCTCAGCAGATCAGGAAAGCAGTTCTGGAGACAGGCGGTTCTTTCCTTTCCCCTTTTTCTTTAGTCCAGGACCCCAACCAATAACATGGTACCACCCAGTTTCACAGTGTGTCTTACCCTCTCTAGAAATGCCCTGCAGACACTCACCAATGCCTTCAACAGGTCCTAATCTGGTCAGACTGACAAGCTGAAGTTGACTATTACACTCTACAGTTAGAGCATGTTTCCTAGAGGCAGGGCACATGTTTTGTTCATTCACATGGCTATAGCACCATATGCAATACCTAAAACTGAGACTTGCAAAATAAGGCTCTGAAACAGGAGGAGTTAGATATGCAACAGACAAAGGATTTGGCTTCAAGAAGGTATTTCACAGAACTACAAGGAGTTCCAAATGACCAGTAAAGAGCTACAGGTGAATGATTTGGACAGGTCAGCAACAGAAGAAAGGCTTTTCACAGGCTGGTATTGCTTAGGCATCCCCAAAAGGAGGGTAAAGTGAAGAGCAGTGCTCTTCGAGGCTACAGTCTCACAGGTTGCACAGGTCTACTGAGAGCAAGGAACGTCAGCTCAGGAACGACACTCTAAAGACAGCTCTTGATGAAGCAGTTCACACTAGGGAGGTACCTTTGTAGAGATGACCTTAAAAGACAAACCAGGTAAAGGCTGAGACCAAGATGGAGCTGACCCAAGAAACAATCAGGGCCTACTTTGGCCTTTAGAAAGTCCTCTAGGGATGACACAAAGAACCACTCTGCCCCCAATTCTCACCCCACAAGATGAAGTGCTAGGAAGGAGCCAACAAGAAAGACTCAAGGTTCTTGGCCAGGATCTATCAGGAAACCCATTTATAAACGTCTGCTCCTCACTGGCCAGTCAAGCCTCCCGTGTACTGCTTAGAGGCTTGTCACACAGCGTGAGGACCTCACCTGGATCACCGTCACCTAAGTGAGACCTTGGCATGGCAGCACGAACTTATAAGTCCAGGGCTTGGGGGAGGTACAAACAGCCAGATCCCTACAACTTATTGGCCTGCCAATCCAGCTGAAAAGATGAGATTCAGGGCCAGTGAGAGATCCTGTCTCAAACAAACAAAACCTGGTGAATGGTTAAGGGGGACACTTATAATGATCTCTGGATTCTTCATATGGGCACACACCCACACAAAGACGCAAAAAAGATTTTTTAAAAACAGTCTAGGAAATTATAACCCTTCTTGTTTCAGTAACATGCAAATGATAATTAGGATTAATTAAATGTTGGGTTTCCTCTTAACCCTACTGGTTGTTATTTATATTTTTTTAACTATTGTTTTCTTGTTTTGATTTTTTATCATGTTTGAGAGCAAGCCCAGGGCTTTGTGCATACTAGACAATTTTTACTATTTTAAACAAAGCAAGCAAGACAAACAAGAAATAAAAATTAGTCCTAGAAATAATGAGGTTATAATGCTTTCCTTATTTTGCATATAAGGAAATTGAAATTGAATTTAACTTAATGTGGTTGCATTAAGGGCTGCATTTATTGTGACAAAGGCCAGTGGAACTCTGTAGGCTGGGTCTCTAGCTCACCTGCACAGTGCCTCTGCATCCAGCTGTCGGGGATTTCTATGGTCTATGATGATGATGTCATGGAGTTTGTCCAGGAAACAGGTAAGAACAGCCTGCACCTCCTTGGTGACTGTGCACTTAAATCCAGCCTTTTCACATGCCCTGTAGAATCCATTACACTGGTTATCTTCTTTGGTAAACACTAAAAGTACCTGGATCAAAAGAGAACAAACACATTTTTTAAAATCCTGCTATAATTGTCATTTTTAAATAAGCCACAGAAAATTCTCAAATGTTTAGGTGAAGATACAATATGTGAAGATAGCATCTGTAAATGCACATTCTTTCCTTACATATAACTCAAGGATATTAGCATTTACTGTCCACTATTACCTCCTAATCTGAAGTCCAAGTGCTTGAGACATATGCTTACTTCTTTTGCTGATAACCCTATTGATAGGGCTCAATTGACAGAACATTACATTTTAAAATAGAATCAAAACACACAAATACTGATATTATCAAACAGAAAGTATGGCAATGCTAGTATTTTAGTGAAATGCCTCAGATGGCAAATGCTAGCTAGCATTTAGTCAAACTGTTGAGACATATAGTCCTCAAATCACATACTTGACATGCTTTGATTCATATTTTATGTAATGTCTCCAAGTTAAAAAGTAATTCTGAATATGAGGGAGAAGGTTTAAAGGCTACAATGCTGTGTTTTAAAGCCTGCTGAGTAAGTGACATGGGCTCAGAGCCCAGGCAAAGTAAGTAGCATCTGTGCCAATGCCAGGCCAATAACTAGTTGTTTTAGTGCCTGGCCTGTACTATATAAATCCTGGATCTGCAGCCTCCTCCCTAGTCAGCCAGGCCTTCCAAACAAATCAGGTTCAAAGCACCTTAGAGCTAGATTCAAGAGACTACAGAGGCTATGTGGTAATGAACAGCCTGGTAGACAGAGGTTGGCTGAAAAACTGAAAGAAATCTTTCACCTCCTTGCAAGTTTGCCCAGCTGTTCAAATACCATAAATATGAAGAGCCAAGAATGCACACCTCTGTCCTCCTTGTTCACAAGATTAAAATACAATAGCAAACACAGATCATGTACAAGAAGTTTCAAATAACTTGGCTACATTTTATCACTTTTTAAAGATTTGTTTACTTTTTAATTTTATGGGTACAGGTGTTTTGCCTGCATGTATGTATGTGGACCATATATGTAAAGTACCCACAGAGTACTAGAAGAGAGTGTCAGATCCCTTGGCACTGGAGTCACAGACAGTTGTAAGCTATCATGTGAGCACTTGGAACTGAAGCTGGGTCCTCTGCAAGACCAACAGGTGCTCTTAACCACTGAGCATCTCTCCAGCCCCGATGCCAACATGGGGTACATGAGGCCTTGTCTCCAAAAGAAAACAAACTGGGTGTAATGAAAAAGACTTTAACTTTTCATTTTGGAAATTTCAAGCTTATACAGAAGTTGTGAATGACAGTACCTTAAAAATTCTTCCTTTAGATTATGACCTAGTCTAGTATCATAGAAAAACAGATATTTTAAACACTCTCCTCATTAAAGAAATTTGAAATACAATCATTACAGCATAGTACCTGAAGCTGGTCTTGATGAAATCTCATCGGGCCAAATTGCACATCGGTTACTGATAACTGTAAAAAAAAAAAAAAAATTGCTTGTATTTTTCTCTCTCTACTTAGTGTCACAGACAAAAGTAAAATACCTACTCTGAAAATTACATTAATATTAGATAAGTAAGGGAAATTGCAACCACATACCAGTAGAAATGAGAATACAAAAGAATGAGGAAGTGTTCATCTCAGGGAGGCTGTCTGTTGCTAGCTCTGTATAACTCCAAAAGGATTGATTACTCAACCTTCCTTGGCCTTGATTTCTTAATTGATTACAAAGATCAATTAAGACTGTAACACAAAGAGCCTCTAAAGACTAGACACTAAATAAACACTGGTGGTCCCTATAGTCTATTCCCACCTTTTTTTGATGGACACAAAATCTTACATCCAAAATGTCATATGAATAATAAAATCTAGCAGTCAGAATAATGGATGACAGTCAAAGAAAGTTCTCTGAGAAATAGCCGACAATTCCCTTTACAGAGGAACACAACAGCTTGGTTAATATATGCTTAACCACAGAAGAAGCCGACGTTAAACACTTGACACTAATACACATAGCATCAGGGCTGGGAAGATAGTTCAGCTAGCAAAATGCTTGCTGAAAAACAAATGTGGACCTGCGATCTTCAGCAACTACACAAGAAGCTGGATGTGTCTGTGGCATCTGAAATACCAGCGCTGGGGAGATGGAGACAGGTCAGCCAGTCAGCTGAATCGATGTGCTCTAGGTAGACAGAGAATACTGCTTCACAAAATAAGGTGGAAGACCGCTAAGATGGTCAGCTGGTGACGGCACTCACCGTGTAATTCTGACAACCTAAATCTGATCCCTGAACCCACACAAAGGTAGAAGAAAAAAATAACTTCACACACATGTAATGTGTGATGACTCTCTCTCTCTCTCTCTCTCTCTCTCTCTCTCTCTCTCTCTCTCTCTCTCTCTCACACACACACACACACACACACAGAGGATATACATATATATGGAGTTGTGTTTTGTTTTTAATCTGAGACAGGATTTCTCTGTGTAGCCCTGGCTGTCCTGGAACTCACTCTGTAGGCCAGGCTGGCTTTAGACTCAGAGATCTGTCTGCCTCTGCCTCCCAAGTGCTGGGATTAAAGGCATGCACTACCACCACCTAGTTGAGAATAATTTTTAAGCTGTAGATTCTGAAATAATAGGACAGAAAGAACATGTATCTGATCGCAGTGGTGCTATCTTTTGCTAGATTGTCATAACATTAAGAGAACTACTCAGTGTGCATATAGTAATGAAAAGATAAGATTGGAAGTCATGAAGGAAGATATGTAAGCGAACTCCTGGCCGCTATGCACATGTGCATTCATGTACATCTCTCCACCACATGGACAGACATGCACTACATAACCCTTCAAAGACAAAACAAAAGCACGATGTCACAAATGACTCTCAGTAGTAGTAGTCACACTGTTGCGAGGCTTATCATGTCCTGATTAATAAGAGGCTGACCGTAGCCATTTTATTAATCCTCACTACAACATATTGAGAGTTTCCAGTAGGAAACAGGCTCCAGGTCTTTTGCTTAAGGCCACAAGGCTAGGATGCTTGCTACTTACTATCCCTGCTGTTTAGTTCCAGACCCGACGATGCAAACTCAGAGCCACTGGAAGGTTCAGGTAGCCTATGCTTCTCACCAAAGAGCCTAGGAGATGGAGAAGCTGGGGCTTAAACCCTTGAGCTAGCCTAGAGAAAGAGATAAACTTTGGAATCTAAGATCCCATGTGTTAAAGAGATTCACGCCCTAAGCCCTCGAACAACAACTCGAGAACTAGATACTTCCTATAAATTATCTCTGCTAATCTCTCTTCTCAAGCCATAAACTAAGTACAAAAAAATGTAACAAACTATGTTTAGGTAACCCAGGTATCATTTTACCTATGGAAAGCTGGTTGTCTGGCTAGTTTATGTCAGTTTTATACAAGCCAGGTCATTTGGGGAGAAGGACTCTCAGTTAAGAAAACGCCTCCTGTAGGCAAATCTAAATTGATGACTGATGTGAGAAAGCCTAGAGGCTAAGCAGGCAGGGAGGGAGCAGCCAGCCAGTAGTTCTTCCACGGCCTCTTGCATCAGCTCCTGTCCTGACTTCCCTGGAGGATGATTTTTAAGCTGTTACTTCCCAAGTTGCTTTTGGTTGTGGTGTTTTGTCACACCAGTAGAAACCCTAATCAAGATACCTATAGTCACTAATTATGGTGACTACTGAACCACTGATTAACTTTCTTATTTGCCTTTGATAATTTTGTTTCTTTAAAGGAATCAGAGAAATGAAGGTCAGTATTTCAGACCTAAAACTAAAGGAAGATTCTTTGGGAAAGTGAATGGTAAGAAGAACAGGTACCCAAGGAAGACCTAGCCTCCTAGGACACATCACTGTAGGACATCATGGTAAGAGTTGTGCATAAATGGATGCTAAAGCCAGGATTTTTAAAAGTGAATATGGTCCAGGACAACCTAAATGACAGACCTAGGGGAAGCTGGAAGTATGAAAAGCAACAGGAATCTTTCCTCCTAAGCAGTACTGCACTGGCAAAATGAGTCTGAGATAACTCTTGTGATGCACAGTAAATGTGGTTAGTTTCAGTCAATTTCCACTCTTGGAGCCCGCCCACCAGACCTAGCTCCATGCAGACAATGTGCACAGGTTCCCAGACCAATCTAAACATGTCAGGAAAGAGCATGGCTGTACAGGCCTCTTACTTCAAAATCTCAGAAATTGGTGTTCCAATTACAACTGACTACTGACTCACTGAATACTGACCAAGAAGCAGGTAGCAATAAAAAGTGTTAAGGAGAAATGTACAGCCAGACATGTTTAGATTAAAAGAGTCACATTAGGGGCTGGAGAGTTTGCACAGCAGTTAAGAGACGAGGACTAGGGCTTGGTTCCCAGCACCCACGTCATGCAGCTCACAACTGCCTGGGAATCCAGCTCCAGGGGACTTGCTACCTCTGACCTCCATGAGCACCTGCACTTGTATACAGGTGCACATACACACAATTTACTAAACATTAAGAATCAAAATAGATCTCAAATTATCTTTATAACTTAAGAAACTAGAAAAGTAACAAACTAAACCTGTAATCAGAAATTTCTTGTCCAGGCCTAGCCCGAGGTCCAGATCCACAGTTCCACAGCCATTTAGTTCCAAATAATCACAGATAGGCTTATATTAATTACAAGTTGTTTGGTCCATGGCCCAGGCTTATTACTTGCTAACTCTTATACTTAACCTATATTAAGTTAACCCATATTTCTATTTATGTTTAGCCACGTGGCTTGGTACCTTTGCTCAGTGCAGCATTCTCATCTCGCTTCCTCTGCATCTCACTGTCCTCTCCTGCTCTGCTCTTTTGCTTCCCAGAATTCTCCTAGTCTGGCTGCCCCACCTCTACTTCCTGTCTGACTATTTGACTAATCAATGATTTATTAAATCAATATTTACAGTGACAAGTATTTATATTGTACAAAGGCATAATCCCACAGCATAAACCAAATCTTCCAGGAGAACAAATAATAAAGAGTATGGATAAAGTGAAATAAAGAACAGACAATAGAGGAAATCAATAAAGCCAAAATGTAATTCTTGGGGGGGGGGAACAAGTTGATGAACCTTTAGTTAGATGGACAAAAAGAAAAAAAGACTCAAATCCTAAACCACAAATTAAAGTGAAGATATCATTTCTATGTCAATTCTATGACAGGAAAAAAGATTAGGAGAGTACAATGTACAATTATGCACCTAATAGACGGGGTAATCTGGATCTAATAGACACATTTCTAGAAACATAAAACCTAATGAGATTAAATCACACACATAAAGGAAATCTGAACAGTACCAATCTTCTTTAAAGTCTCCTAAACTAACTCTACAAAAGTAGTATTACCCCGACGCCCAAAGTAGTCAGAGACATAGAAAACTATACACCAATGTCCCTTAAGGGCTGATAGAAACATCCTCAGCAAACACTAGCAAACTGAATCCAATGGCATATTAGCACAGTTACACCTGGGCTGGGGAGACTCAGTGAGCACAGGAACAGGGGCATAAGCATGAGGACCAGCACTGTGGAGGCAGACAGGTGGCTTCCCGCTGTGCACAGGGCTAGACAAACTGAGGCCTCTAGGCCAGTGACAGCCTATTTCATAACATAAGGTAAGATGTTAGTAGGTCAAGGCACTGAGAGCACAAGTCTGGTGAGCTGAGTCTGAGCCTCAGAACTCACATAAAGGTGGAAGGGAAAGGGGGAGATTTTCTTAACTACTCTGAGAAGGGGTTCTTGGACAGATGAATGCCTGCCACTGCCAGGTGCCAGGTCCACACACACAGATAGCAAATGAGAAGTGTAACAACAATTAAAAAAAAAAAAAAAAAAGCTCAGGAAGAATAACAATGAGGTTGATCTCTGGCTTCCACATGAATTGCCCACACATATACATGTACACACAACACACACACAATGATAATATGCCATTAGCCAAGTTAGAGTTATTCCTGGAATATGAGGATGACTTAACGTATGAAAATCAGCAAACATAATGCACTATAACAGAGTGGAAGAAAAATATCACACGATAATCTCAACTAAAAACTGTTTGAGAAAATTCTAAATAAACATCCTTTCATGGCAAAAAAAAAAAATAGTTAACTAGGAGTAGGAGAGAAGTACTTAGACATGATAAGCCCACAACTAACACACCTATTAGGTAAGCATGAGATGGCTTCTCTAAAGTTACAAACAAGGACAGAAACCTGCTTTTGTTCAACACAGTCGCTGAAAGTTCTAGACAAAACAAATTAGACAAGGGAAATAAATGAGGCATTCAAAAATAAAAAAAAAGGAGTCAAGCTATCTTTATTCATAAAAAAATACAACCTTAAATAAAGAAAACTCCAAGGAAACTCCAAGAAACCTGCTAGGACTAGTTACAAAACTCAAATCTATTACTACCTTAGTACTCTAAAAGGAATTTGGAAAGAATGCACTTGACAGAGTAGCAAAAACAAATTATTCAGCTGGGAGATGGCTCAGTCAGGAGAGCGCTTTCTGTGCATGAATGGTGCCTTAGTTTGGATCCCTGGCACCAGTGGAAAGTTGAGCACAGTAGTGTGTGTTGATAACCAAGTAGTGGGTGGGGACAGAGAGGCAAGTGTATCCCAGAGGCTCACTGCCAGCCAGTGGAACTGAAATAGTGATCTCGAGGTTGAGGGAGACCTTGGTTTTTAAAGTAGAAAGGCTGGGTATGGTGGCACACACCTTAATCCCCAGTACTCAGGAGTCACAGGCAGGCAAATCGTTATGAGTTTATGAGTTTAAACCTGATCTACAGTGAATTCTAGGCTAGCCAGGGCTACAGAGTAAGACTAAGTCTCAAAAAACAAAACAAAACACAATAACAATAATGACAATGATACGGAGGGAAAGAAGGAGAGAGAGGGGAGGAGAAAAAAAAGAGAAAGAGCATGACAGAGCAAATTCAGCTGAGATCTCTGGCGTGTGCGCACGCGAGCACACACACACACATCAAGTACACAAGCCACAGACACACCAAAACCTTTTAATTGAATGGAAGCACATCTCATGTTTATGGAGTAGAAGACTCACTAAGATGTCAGGCCACCTAAGTAAATCTACAAATTCAGCGGGTCTTTCTAAAATCCCAATGCTTTTCTTTTCTTTTTGGCAGAAACAGAAATATACATTCTAGAACTCATATGGCAACTCAGGGAATCTCTAATAGCCAAAACAGTCTTGAGAAGGAATGTCCTGCAAGATTCACATTTCCTAATTTCAAAATATAATACAAGACTACAGCAGTCAAAGCAATGTGGTGCTGCTATAGACAGAGACTAGAGTGAACAGTGGGAGATTCTTGCATATATCCTCAATTTTTTTTTAACAAAGATGCCAAGATGACTCAATAAAGACAAAGACAGTCTTTTCAACAAATGATGAGGGGCAAACTAGACATAAATAATAGACTTGGATGCTTATTAAGTGCCATAGTAAAAAACTGACAAGACTAAGGACCTATGTATAAGATATAAAATATAAAACTCATGGAAGAAAATGGAACAAAATAACTCAATATTGGAGTTGGCAATAATTCCTTAAATATGACACTAATGGCATAGGCAGCAAAAAAAATTATCAAAATGTTGTACATCAGAAGACAATATTAACTGAGTAAAAAGGTAACTAACATAAGGAGAGGAAATGTCTACAAATCATGTATCTGATAAGAAACTTGACAAAAACTTTAAATCACTGAAGAAAGAAACTGAAGAGGATATCAGAAAATGGAAAGCTCTCCCATGTTCCTGGATAGGTAGGATCAACATAGTAAAAATGGCAATTCTACCAAAGGCAATCTACAGATTCAATGCACTGCCCATCAAAATCCCAACACAATTATTTACAGATCTTGAAAGAACAATACTCAATTTCAATTGGAATAACAGGCAAGCAAGGATTGCCAAAACAATTTTGCTCAACAAAAGAACCTCTGGAGGTATCACCATCCCTGACTTCAAGTTATACTATAGAGCTATAGTAATAAAAACAGCCTGGTACTGGCAGAAAAACAGACTTGTGGATCAATGGAATCAAATTGAAGACCCCAATATTAACCCACACACCTATGGACACCTGATCTTTGACAAAGAAGCCCAAATATTCATGGAAAAAAGATAGTATCTTCAACAAATAGTGTTGGCATAACTGGATGGTAGTGTGTAGAAAACTGCAAATAGATCCAAACCTATCACCCTGCATAAAAATCAAATCCAAGTGGATCAAAGACCTCAACAAAAACCCAGTCACACTAAATTTGATGGAAAAGAGAGTGGGAAATACCCTCCAACGCATTGGCACAGGTGACCACTTACTAAATTTAATACCAGTAGCACAGATACTAAGAATAACAATCAATAAGTGGGACCTACTGAAACTGAGAAGCTTCTATAAAGCCAAAGACACAGTCAATAAGACAAAAACGACAGCCTACAGAATGGGAAAAGATTTTCACTAACTCTACAAGTGACAAAGGACTGATCTCTAAAATATATAGAGAACTCAAGAAACTAGAGCCCAAAACCCTGAATAACTCAATCAAAAAATGGGGTTCAGAACTAAAAAGGGAATTCTCAGCAGAAGAACTACAAATGGCTGAAAGGTACTTGAAAAAGTGCTCAACATCTTTAGCCATCAGAGAAATGCAAATCAAAACAACTTTGAGATACCACCTTACACCTGTCTGAATGGCTAAGATTAAAAAACACAGATGATAGCCTATGCTGGAGAGGATGTGGAGGAAGGGGAATACTTCTCCATTGTTGGTGGTAGTGTAAACTTGTTCAGCCACTCTGGAATGCAGTATGGCGGTTTCTCAGAAAATTGGGAATCAATCTCCCCAAGAATCCAGCAATACCACTATTGGGCATATACCCTAAAGATGCACATTTGCACCCCAAAAGCATTAGCTCAACTATGTTCATAGCAGCATTATTCATAATAGCAGGAACCTGGAAACAATCTAGATGTCCCTAAACTGAAGAATGGATTAACAAACTGTGGTACATCTACACAATGGAGTACTATTCAGCAGTAAGAAGAAAGGATATCCTAAAATTTGCAGGCAAATGAATGGATTTGGAGGATATCCTCCTGAGCGAGATATTATAAACCCAGAAACATGAGCAGGGAATGTACTCACTCATTAGTAGACTTCAAACAAAAAGGAAGCACATCCAAGCTGCAAACCACAACCACTGAACAGCTTGGGATCCGAAGCACCTTGAACTGACACCTTGGAGCCCACTCCCTCCAGAGGAACACCTGACTCAGTCTTGATATTAGAATGAGGAAATCAGACTTGCCTGGAGTGGACGCTGAACTAGTCCACTTTGGGACCTCATACCTTTTCTGGGGAGGAGATTGGGGGATGGGGAGAAGAGAGACTGACCGGGAGAGGTCAGGAGGGGGAAGGGAGTTTAAACAAGGAATACATAGATAAAAATGAAACTTTATTCTATAAAAAGAAAAAAAAAAGAAATTGAGACTCAGAGCATATGACTATAACAATCCAACAGACAACCTGATTAAAATGCCTTTTTTCGACCTAAATGGAATCAAGCATGTATACAGATGTGGACAAAATACACACACATAAAATAAAATGAATAAATCTAATAAAATTTTTCTTTAAAAAGGGGCAAAGGACTTGCATAGACATTTCTCAAAGAAGATTCACAAGTAAGAAACACACGCAAAAATGTTCAATGTTATAAATCTTTTTAAAATGTAAATTTTTTTGGTTTGTTTTCATTTTCTTGAGACAGGGTTTCTCTGAGAAGCCCTGGCTGTCCTAGAATTTGCTCTGTAGACCAGGCTGGCTTCAAACTCATAGAGATCTGCCTGTCTGTTCCAGAGAGCTGGAATTAAAGCCATGAACCACCACTGCCTAGCTAAAATATAAATTTTTTAAAAAGAGACAAATTAGTGGTTAAGAGTACTTACTGCTCTTCCAGAAGACCCAGGTTGGTACCCAGAATCCACATGGTGGCTTGTTTCACAAATCCTAATTGATCTTCTAATAAAAACTCAGAGTCAGATATTGGGACAAATGCTAAAAGATTAGAGACAGAGGAACAAGCCACAGCCACTTCTCACCTAGCCAAATCCTCAGGCCGAAAAGGGTAGATCCTGTCTCCACAAATCCTCAGACTGACTATGAGAATCACAGATAAGCACAAGTCAAAATGGAAAGGGGTGAACTCCTGCCTCCTCCTGTCCAGCCATATCATTTCCTGTCTCAACCTTCCTAGTGCTGGGAATAAGGCGTGTGTGCTTCCCAAGTACGGGGAGCAGAGGCATGGGATCGAAAGCGCTGGGATTAAAGCTGTGTGTCCCTACCACTGGTTTTGTTTGGCCTTGAACTCACAGAGATCCAGGAGGATCTCTGCCTCTGCTTCCCAAGTGCTAGGATTGAAGGCATGCTGCCACCACTGTCTGACCTCTATAGCTAACTCTGTGGCTGGCTGTTCTCTGATCATTAGGCAATCTTTATTTGATACACAAAATATCACCACAGTGGCTTACAACCATTTATAACCCCAGTTGCAGCAAATTCAGCACACGCTTTGGGCCTCTGCAGAAACTAGGCATACATGTGGTACACATACATGTGTAAAAGCAAATATTCATATACATAACATAAAATCTTAAAATTGACTTAAAATAAAGAATACATACTAAATGTACAAGATATCACCTCCCTCCTATTAATATGGCTACTATTTTTTAAAGCAAAAAATAAGTGTCCATAAGGGTATAGAGAATATGGAAAACTTGAACACTGTTGGTAGAAATATAAAATAGCACAGCTACAGTGGAAAATAGAACTATCATCTGATCCATCTATTCTACTTCTGGTTTATGCTCAAAATTGAAAGCAGTAATTCAAACAGATATCCATACACTCATGTTCATAGGAGAATCATACAGACCAGCTGAAACACGGAAGCAACCTAAATATCGATCAGTTGAACAGATAAGCAAACATAAATACAGCAGAATGTTTAAACACAGCAAGGAAAGGAATTCTGACATGCTACAACACTTAAGAACCTTTTGGATATTATGATAATTGAAATATAAGTCACGAAAGGGTCATTCTTCAAGGTTACATTTATGTAAATTTTTAGGAGTCAAAACCATAGAACAAAAGTAGGAGGACAGATGCCTGGGGAGCAGGACGGACAGACAGACACTCTCAGGGCCTGGGGAGCAGGACAGAACATCACTGCTGGATGGACAGACAGACAGACACTCTCAGGGCCTGGGGAGCAGGACAGAACATCACTGCTGGATGGACAGACAGACAGACACTCTCAGGGCCTGGGAAGCAGGATGGAAACATCACTGCTGGATGGACAGACAGACAGACACTCTCAGGGCCTGGGGAGCAGGATGGAAACA
>PVIH01015850.1:0-13391 GCA_004025045.1 Sigmodon hispidus
GAAAAAAAAAATTCAGAGGGAAAGATGAACACAAAGAAAATATAGGTGTAGCAATCTTATTTGTATGTCTACCCTTGATAAGCCATGCTTATCATTCTTATCCTCTATATAGTTATTGTTAACTCTTCCACATTTTAAATTCTTTTTACTGTGTTTTTTTTAATAAATACAAAATAAAGAAAAAAAAAAGAAAAAAAAATAAAACAAAATGCTTCACTAGATGCATATCTTTTTAGAGCTCTTTCAATAAATATTTACAAAGAAAAAGAAGTGATTCTGTGGTTGAAACTTTTAATACCTCTTTGTTCTGGACAAAGGTTAGATTCCTTGACTAATCATGTTCTGTCACATCTAAAAGTAAATCAAACCAATATTATGAAGACAATAAGTATTCAAAGCCTTCCAGATAGGAAGTAAAACCTAAACATAATAATCATTTCAGTTTCACTTATGTAAAATGATACAAAAATATAGTCATGAGACTTAGTTTAAACCAGATGTGGCTTTGTGAATTATCTAGTGATTTCAAGTAATTTTTAAAGGATAGATCAAAATTTGATGTCCAGTTCCAGCATGCACAGCAGTTAAAAGCCACTGTGCTTCACTGTCTGTCTGTTTCATTTCTTCCATTTCTTCCCTACTCACACAGAAGACACACACCAATTCTAGGGGGTTTTTAGGACATCATGTAAAAAAATCATAAAATTTCACAAAGACACTAAACACCTATTATAAAATTAGAAGGCATAGGACTAGACCTATATTCTTTAAGAGTTCCTCTCCTGATTTGAGGCAGCAACACAATATAAATGGCTATAGCATGGGCTTTAGAACTAACTAAACCCAAGTGCAGTCATGGCTTTAATATTAACGAGAAAACTCTTTAATCCTGATGAGGTGGCACATGCCTGTAATCCCAATTCTTGTGTATAAGTGTGTATGTATACCCCTTCTCTCTTACACACACACACACACACACACACACACACACACACACAAATATGATCAACCCAGATGTATGACACTGTAATGAAGAAATTTATTGAGTTTTATTGAAAACTCCAAGAGAGAAGGTGTTAATGAGAATCTTGACAACATGGCATGGGTTTGTCAAGAAAATGGTGGAAATACTGTAAAATTAAGAAATCATTGCCCTTTGTGTTGTGAAGCAACAAAACGTTAATTATTTCAGAAATTTAGAGTACAAAGAATTAACTAGATATCAATTAAAATCAGGGTATAGTATTAATATTTTGTGAATTCTGTAGGTGAGCTGTAGTAATTCAATAAGATGACTTTAATGTTAGAATAGTCAATATATCTGTTAATTTAAAATTAGTCCAAGATGGCTGAGAACTGCACTTCCAATGGAGCATAAATGAAATTAAATTACTGTTTAGATATTTGCTCTGATTAGAGACAAAAACATCTCAAACTGGATGACTTAAAACAATAAAATTTTAGTTCTTCTAAATTCTAGAAGATAAAAATCCAAGAAGTGGTGCTAGTGTTGTGCTTCCTCAGGAGCTTCTAGGGAAGAAATGTCTCTGGGCTTCTGGTGACCTCAGCCATTCTTGGCTGTAACGACATAGCTTCAATAGCTTCTTCACATTTAAGTCTCCCCTTGGAGTTTTAATTTTTCTTTCTGATAAAATCTTTAGGTCACACTAGACCTCACTTTAATGATTTCAACATAATGTGATTATATGAATGCAGATACTATCTCTAAATATGGTCACATTTACAGATTTGGGGGTCAGGCCTTTATCACTTCATCTAATCTTTAGAGAAGACACAATTTAATCTCTAGAAGACATAGTCTAAAAATATAGAAAATGTAGATTATTCTCAAGTACTATTTACTGCACATAAAATTTTTTCATAATTTTTAATTGTATTTTATTTTATACATAGCATGTGGATGATTATTTTTAAAAAGTTTGAAGTTTGTTAACTTTATAGAAAGCCCCATACTTTCTGAACATTTTAAAGTAGTGTAATATTTATGTAATATGATATGTCTTCTCATGCTGTGCATAACTGTGGCCTCTTGCCCTAGTCTGAGATGCTACATGTTTATTCACTTGTACTGTTAAGAGGACAGCAGAGGCTGCAAGTGGCATTTCACAGGAAAACAAACCAATAAACCAATAATTCCTAAGTGGTGGTTTCTGCTTCAAGTTCTTGCCCTACTTGAGTTCCTGCCCTGACATCTCTCAGAAATAAGCACTTTCCTTCCTAAGTAACTTTTTATCATGGTATTTATACAGCAATGGGAACAAACCAGATCTATAACCCTTTTTTAATTCTTAGTGAATAATCTTTATCTTTTCTGATGTTTGGATTTATTTATTTATTCTGAATACATAGTTTTTATAGAAATACTCAGATAACCTATCACAAAATAAGGAGAGGATAGTACCAGCTTCTATTCTGTCCTGTATATGCAAGATAAATATAGTGTTTTACCACTTCACTGAACTACCCTCTAATTATGAAGGTCAATTATTTCAACTTCAGTTCTGACAAGACAACTTGCAAAGGCATTCAGTTCCACTCCCCCAGCCTACTCATAGCATTTCTCAACTGAAGTCCTCATGTCTGACCTTTCATTCTTCCTTTATTCATAATTCATATCTCAATTCTCTCTACCACTTCCACAGGACACTCCTGAAAGTCCTGTTACCACACAACAGGATCATCACAACAGTGACTTTTCATTGAATAGATTACAAGTTTCTATTATTTTGTATGTGATTGTCAGCTAATTTCCATCACTCTCACTAGACATTTACTCTGCCAAATAATGTAGATTGGAAGAAGAAACACAAACTACAGGGTGGGGGCTATACAGAGAGGCCATACTGCTTTTGCAAAGGATCCATTCTCTCTCTTTGAGAAGAGAGAGTGATTGGGAGGGGCGGGGGGAGGGAGTTAGAACAAGGGGATACATGGATAAAAAAATGAGACTTTATTCATAATAAATAAAATAAAAAGATCATGAGTACAGTTCTTCCATGAGAAGTAAGAGTGACAGGGAAGAGAAGTTTTTGATGAGTGTAGTAGAAGCTTGAGTTCTGAGCAGAGGAAGAGCCCGGCCACAGAAAAGTGTACACACTTGCTTCCGTTCTGAATTTCTATGAGAGCTCTGACCTTTACGTGTAAATTCTCCTTACACTAAAAAGTAAATTTCCAAATTCTGTTATCTTAAGCCTGAAAGCTGAAAGGGTCTATTTTGTTTTGTTGTTTGTTTGTTTTTATCACAGACAACCAGAAATGTGAATTTCTTATGGTCAAGTAACACACTTAATAGAGGCCAGCATCAAAAGAATTATCTATTGATTTTGTTCAAAATAAAATTTTTAGTAGTAACATTCTGTAGCCTGGTAACCATGGGCAGTATAATTATATTTTATCTGATGAAATGTATTCATGTGTGTACATGTGTACCTGTGCACACACTGTGCATTCATGTATAAAATAATGCCATTCAGAATTTTATTTTCCATTATTAAAATATAGCTTGGCTATGTATCAGAAGTCATCTATTCAATTCTTTTGGGAAGCACTTTTGCAAATATTGTGACTAAAAATGGAAAAATAGGTCATTTAATATTCAGGATAAATCAATCCTAAACAAATTAAAAATGAAAACCAAAGTTTAAATAGAATAAATTGATGTCACTCACTTATAATACTGAAGGATGTTGCTTCCACAAAGTTGAATGTCACAGCAAAATGGAAGGTGACACTAGGAAAATTCCAAGATGGAGAATACAGTTTCTTTAGTAAATGTCAGAATAAACAAGCTAGAAAAAGTCAGAGGCTCTTCATTTGTCCACAAGTTTCAGATTGCTCAGAGAAGTGACCTTCTCCATTGCTAAATTCAGGATGCTGCTTATCAGAATCAATGTTAACACTCTTGAAATGTTAAGAACTAAAATCATTTTAGAGAAAAGTCAAATAACATATATACTTTTTATGCAATATGCTCTACCTTATTATTTAATATTTAACCCTAGTCTGTCATCTTTCAGGATTTTCAAATGATAAAAGTACAAAATAAGTCTTTCTATGTTAAGAAATAATCAAGGTGAACCATTCTGTATGTTATAGGAACAATGTGAGGGCTCTGACCTGTGCAACTTCATATAGTCTGCACATGCCTTGGAACCTCACATATTACAGCTGATTTTCTTTTAATATAGAGGCATCTCTGCCATTTCCTTCTGCAGAATATGTATTTCTTGAGAATCAGAGAACTGTGAGAATTTACTCCACTTTAGATTTTATTAAGTGCATCAAATTCATATTACTTTATTCTCTGCCTCTTCCTTCTTCCCCTTTTCCTCCTCCTCTTTCTTTTTTGAGCTGAGTATCAAATTGTCACCTCTGTCTCTACTGTGCAAACATTCTGTGGCTTGATCCAGGGAGCTACATCTGTGACCTAAATTATCTTAGTTTTTTCAAAAGTAGGCTTTTATATATAGTGTTATTTTCTTGTCCCTGGAAGAATACATCGCTGGTCATGTCTCTTTGTATGAGTAACAATATGTGCATTCTAGATTCTCCTTTTGTTTTCAAAGGATTAAGTTCGCCAGCACTGTCAAACTAACAACAAACTATTTAATATCGTCATGAACCCACAGATCTCAACACATCTGAGTCAACAAAATCCATCCTGTTTCTGGCTTCATTGATGATGTAATTGTCCTGTTTGTAGTCAAAAAACTATCTTCAGCTACGTATTTTGGAAATTACCACTTGCTTTCTCTTATGGCTTGTTCCAAAGTCAACTTGCATATGTCTGGCCATATTCTAAACCCAACCTTTCTCTAGTTTCTTTAACTGTGAAGTTGCATACAGGTACATATGGATGCTCAGTGAGACTGCTTTCTGTAACAACAAAGTGGGTGCTGATTCAATTATCAGAAATTTAATCCAGAGGAAATTTTAACTCTTTAATTAAAGTTCTTGGGTCATCAAACCATAGCTATTGTTTTTAAACAAAATTTTATTAGGTACTTAGACAATAAAAAGATAAGACAATGTCATGGAAGTTATCTTAAAAGTATTGTCAAACAAGAAATTGACCAACCCTCATTAATTCTTTCCTTTCTCTTTTATATTCAACCTCCAATCTTAAATAAAATCAGGTATAATTAACTCCTAACTTCCTGCTTATTTAAATAATACTTTGCTGATCTCTGCAATTGATCAGCATGTACTTTGTTGCATATTATATGTATAACGATGACAAAGATTAATCTTCACATTGATGATGGGAAGTCTGAGTCATAAAGGTTTATAGAAAAGTCAATTTTCTTTTCAAAAAATATAGCTTTTATGTTGAAATTTCTATTTTCAATTCTTATAAGTGACATTACTTTGCAATTTGATGTGTCAGGTGCTTTGTGAGGGGGAATTGCCACAGATTGTATTCCGTTACTAATTTTGAATATAATTCTTAAAACTCTTATGCAATTAAAATACCCTTAGATCTTTTTAAGGAGATGACATGGGATCAGGTGTCTAAACTTATAAAGAAATTATACTTTTAAAACTTCATTAAAATAAAATTATGGATCTAGTATATTAAATAAAGGGAAAGTTGAAACATCTTAAATTGGCCACTTCCATTCCTGTCAGGGATAGATATGTTTAAAACAAGTACCTATATTAGGAATGGATTTAACTTATGATATGAATTCTTGCTTAAGAGAAACTTCCTTCATTTTAACTCCTTTATATAATACCATTTACATAATTCCTTCTTTCAGTGCCAGTAGTGTACTACTAAGGCCCATATAACTGCTTGCTATATGAGGGATAAAGTGAAATAAACAAATGCATTCTCATTGGTTTCCTGAAAGAATAAGTTGGGCATTTTGCCTACACCCAAAATCTAAATCTCAGCATTGATACCTGCAATAATTTGGGAGCTTCAACAAGCAAAGCTTCTGAGCAACCTTGGAGCCAGTCAGACAGACATGACATCATATTCACTTTCTGCCCACAGTGACTTCATGACTATGTAACCCAACTGTATTGGGGACTTTAACTGTCTCAGCTCTTTCCTCTTGCATATCTAGATTGCTGCTTTTCTAACAGCTGCAAAAGGTTCATTCAGTGCCTGACCATATGGATAGTTTCCTTCAGATCCCTTGATTTTCTTCAATATCATTTCAGCCTTCATTATTATTGTTTGAGTCTGATGTGTTTACCTTAAATGCCCTAATATTTTTTTCACTTGAATGGCACTAATAAGTTATGCATAAGAACTAGTTTGTTCTTTAATAACAATGTATTTATACTTGTTTCTATTTATGTAAATTGCCAAATAAAATAATACATGCTTGCCATGTATAACATTATATGTTAAAATATGTAAATATTATAAGCTGGGTAATTAAAGCTAAGTAATATATGCATTATCTCATATACTTATGCAGTATAGCAAGGACATACATATATGTCTTTGGAACATGACACTAGAATCTGAAATGGGGAATCAAACATTAACTTAGATTCAGAGAAACCCAAACTCTAGGTAAACTGCTACAGTGTTGCAGTGTCTTGGGGTAGAAGATGAATCCTGAGAGTGCTGGTGGCACAGTGCTGGGGGCACTGCATAGTCTCCAGGATGAGAGAAGAGGAAAGAATCTGCCTGGGCAAAGTGCTAATGATTTGTTTTTTTTCTGAATTAGCCCTTCCCTTGCTTCAAAGAGAGGTAATGAAGAAGAATTGTGGACTCAGTAGCCTTGGTATCTGAACACCCTGGCCAGGAAGTCAAGACAACTTTGACTGAGAGTCAGGTTACAAATTGCTAATGAAGAATTTAGAAATATCCCCCATTTCTATGATTCACAGTTATTTGTAAGTCACTGAGAATAACGTCATGGAAATATTTATGGGGAATAACATATCTGTGATAATAAAATGAAGAAACTTTACTACATTGTAGTATCGAAGTTAATGAAAAACAGTAATGTTTCTATTGGTTACTTTAATCATTCCAAACCAATATCCCTATTTGTAGATTTTTAGGGACTTTTTAATGGCTAAGGCTGATAAATCTAGAAGACAAACCATAAAAAAAATATCTGCTGGCCTAACCAACATGTACATTCTTAGAGGTGAAAAGCATTGCATTAGAACTTGAATCATTAGATTTTTATTGAAAGCACTTAATGGACCATAAACTGTGATTTATCACAACAGCCTGCCATGTCTTTAATTATGACACTTATGACTCTTCTTCAAAGATCTAGGTTTTCATTAGTTAGATGCATTAAAGATAACCTCAGAGGCACCAAAATGTGTCATTGTCTCATTCAGGAAAGAACATCAGTGCTTCCCCTTGGATTCACTTGACTAAGGGCAAGCCCAGATTTGAATTCTCTGCTTCATTCCCTGTGTGCTCTGCCTGCCTGTTGTTTGTGATGTCTCTGTATGCTGTATCTGATCTGCTCTTTTCTTCTGCATGGATGTGTTTTCCCTGATAAAGGCTTTGCTCTGTGCTTACTGAATAGCACTGAAAGCATCGAATGGAGAAGGAACAAGAGAAAGTGTGCAGAACCTGTTAGCAGAGTTTTTCAAAAGATTAATGTTATCTACTCCAAATTACTCCCAAACACTCAATATTGAAACATACTGTTAGTAAGCAATGCCTGTATACAGTTTCCAACATTTATGGTGCATATTTTTTTTGCATCAGGATGCTTTTGCCATGTTTGCTGTTTTCAGGAACTGATTACCATCACATACACACTCACACACACACCCTACCTCTGTGTGAAAGAATACAAAATGTAACATTAAATTTATGCATTTAATCTATGTTACAATGACCGATTATATGAGAAAATTAAATTAAGTAAGATGAATTGCCACACTGTTCTCTTAAAGGCAATTTAAACAAACAGGCTGGACAAACAGCAAGATATCATTCTAAGTCTTAAGTGACCTCCTGGCTTATTATTAACTTGACCATGAGCCCCAGTATAAGTTCCAGGTTCTGTTGTAATAAGTTTTCCGGCCTGTTTGGGCACAGAGGTTCGGAACCTGGTCCATGCACTGCTTTGTTTCCCAAGCCCTTTTGGGCCCGGGGTTTGTGCCTGGCCTGCACAGCAGCTTTTGTCCCCCAAAGAAATGACTTAGACACTTATATACTTTATAATGTTTGGCCCATGTCTTAAGCACATTGCTAGCTAGCTCTTTTATCTTTATTCAACCCATTTCTTGTAATCTACTAATCTACCCACCACGTGGCCCAGCCAGTGGCTCACCTGTATTTCTTACATGTCTGTCTTCTTTGGGGGCCAGATGGAGACTGACTAACTCCACCCTTCTCCTACCTGCCTGTCCTCTGATTCTCCACCCACTTCTACGGTGCTATACATAGGTCAAAACAGCCCTTTATTTACATCATACAGAGAGCATTTCCACCACATCTCTTCTTTTCTGTCTAATTAAAAAGGAAGGTTTCAATTTCCATATAGCAAAATTACAACAGAACAGCTATCAATCAAAAATTACAGTTACAATAGCTAGTCTATATGTAATTAACAAACTTAAAGAAAATATTCTATTATCTACTTTATCCTTGTGAGTAAACTAAAAAGAACTATACCTATAATTATTAAACCTTCAACCACATCAAAGACCACAGAAGGATATAATATTATCCAAATAAACAGGAAGTGCAAGCAACTTCCAAAGTCTAGAAAATGACAAAGATGACACCTGTCTGCCTGGACAGTCACCCAAAATTCCTTTGTAACATTGGGGCACCATCTTCAGCCTTTATGGCCCAAAGTCACTGGCATACCTTTCAGTGATGCAGGAAATCTGTCACAGTCCATCAGTCGCTTCTCCTTGTGTACTGAAGAATGCCTGGCAATTTTTCTGCAAAGCAGGAACCTTAAGGACCATTTCAACTTGTTCTGCCAAAGCTCAGAAGTCACTTTCCTATGAAACCTACATGTCCAGTTTATACAGCATACTATCAAACAGTCAATACCAGTACAGTTTCTTGTCCAGTGGCTAACTGTTGCCACAAAGTAAATTCCATATGAAGTTTCTTCAATGCCCATCATTTTCCTGAAATACATTGGTGCTGCCAGGAACAGACCTATCTCACTGTCCAGAAAAGTCTAAATTCTTAAAATATTTTATATGCCATATTCTGCATGTCTTTGAAGTGCTTGAAGACTACCTATCTAATTGAACTATAGCTTTATATACCTACAAAAACCTAACTAACATGACTATAAGTTTGGTTATCACAGATGACTATTAATCTGCATTTCTCAATTACACATTACAATTTTAAATGAGTTACATCAGCATCATACCTTAATCAAGAGTAGAAAAATACATACAGCATA
The DNA here is from genome assembly GCA_004025045.1 of Sigmodon hispidus. Classification (NCBI taxonomy): domain Eukaryota; kingdom Metazoa; phylum Chordata; class Mammalia; order Rodentia; family Cricetidae; genus Sigmodon; species Sigmodon hispidus. The sequence goes on from PVIH01015850.1 coordinate 9,390, forward strand.
ACAAAATTGACCTTAAGTTTATATCAATAAATCAAATTCCACTTATCTTTTCTAATCATTCCTATATCATATCCTCCCACCCTTTTCTTTTCTTTTCTTTAAATGACTATGACCATTAACCATTTGTAATGAAAACAAACATTAATAAGTAATATTTTGGGGAAATTGGACGTAGCTTTCTTTCTTTTACTACTCCCTGCTGTCAAAGGATGTTGATCTCATGGGGTCTTGAAGCTGGATCACCTCAACTGACTTCTTGGAAGCTGAGAATATTCAGGTGGCCTTAGCAAATCAAACCATATTTGCCTGGAACCAATCCACAGGTTCTGATCTTCTGTGGAGACAAAAACAGAAACTCTTTTCCCAAGCAACATATTCTTATAAACAGATTTCAAAGTCAAGATATCTTTAAAGTATATGTATTTGTTTAGCTTAGCAGCCTTAGCAATCAATTGTCTTTCTGCAGTTAGCTCATTAAAAGTTAAAAAAATTAAAAGAAACTACAATAACCATAATCTAGACTCTCTGTTTATCTGCCATCTTTTGTGGCTTTTTTATCTTTATTTCCTATTTCTCTCTTTTTTTTAAAGAATAATTTACTTATTTTGTTTACAGTATACAGAAGAAGGTACCAGATGTCATTATAGATGGTTGTGAGCCACCATGTGGTTGCTGGGACTTGAACTCAGGACCTCCGGAAGAACAATCAATGCTCTTAACCTCTGAGGTATCTCTCCAGCCCCCCTATTTCTCTTTCTTAAAGGGCTTTCTTTACCCTCTTTTTTTTTTCTCTCTCTCTCTGAAGCCTATGCGTATTTTACATACATTGTTCCCTGTTTAGAGGTTTTGTGAGTCTAAATCTGTTTTATTGAGAATTCTTAATCATTTTCCAACACAAAGAGCTTGTAAAATGTCTGTATCACTTTAATTGCTGACTCTGCCCCTTTTGTCGGCTCTTCAATATGGTGGAGGAGCTCGCTGCATCTCTCTCGCTGCCAGCAACCAGAGCAGACTCAGAAAATGATGCTACCAGAAAAACTGTTTTTGACTCTGTTTCCTTTCTGTTCAGTATAAGTAGAAACCTTAAATCAATCACACGTATGTCAAGCCTTCCTTGAAATGTATGAGTTTAAGCTGTGTGCCTCGAACACGTCATTTTTAAATTCCAGCCTGAACACTACACTGTCTCTGTACCATAAATCAATTCAAATATGCAATTCAGAAAGGCACTTTTGGCTCTGTTTCAGTGATCTAGAACACTCTTTAAGCTTTTTAAACTTTCTCAGGCTTTCTGCGGGTATTTGGCCCAAGTTAGGACGCCATCTCTTGTAGAAAGTTTTCCTGGCCCGTTTGGGCCGGGGGTTTGGAACCTGGTTTGCAGCGGCTTTTATCCCTCAAAGAAATGAATCAGACACTTACATTACTTCATACTGTTTGGCCCATGTCTCAAGCACATTACTAGCTAGCTCTTTCATCTTAGATTAACCCATTTCTACTAATCAACCCGCCACGTGTCTCAGCCCATGGCTCACCTGTATCTCTTACATGTTCCTCCTTTGGGGGTCCGATGGTGACTGACTAACTCCACCCTTCTCCTACATGCCTGTCCTCTGATTCTCTACCGAATTCTACGGTGCTCTACATAGGCCAAAATAGTCCTTTATTTACATCATACAGAGAGCATTTCCACCACAAGGTTCTTAGATACTCTTTTAATTTTTGTAAAGAGAACACTTAAAATCTACTACTTTTAGCAGTTTTCAAGAAAACAATGTTACTAACAAGAAATGTTACTATTTTCTTTATTAATTTCACTAGTACAATAGAGTAAAATCTCTTCATTTTATTATCATGAATATAGTTTTTTTCATAAATTAATTTATGAACATAAAGTTATTTTTGGTGGGCCACAAACAATTGTGAATTATACAAATCGAAGATGTTACTGAGTTAATTATTGTTACCTGAGTTTTTACCAATGATGAGTCTTGACTTTCTGGCCAGGGTTTGCTGATACCAAGCCTCTAAATCCTGAATTCCTCCTTTATCAATCCTCTGTGTATCAGGGAGAGGGCTGACTGAGATCAAACAAATGATTAGCAGTGTACACACACAGATTCCTTACTCTCTCTCATCCTGTATGCTATGCAGTGCCCTCAACATTGTGCTCCAGCACTCTCAGGTCCTGTTTTTCTCCTCAAACAATAGGCAACACTGTTGTAGCACACAGGAGTTTGGGTTTTCACTGAATTCTCTGTTTGGTTCCTTTTCAGATTCTAGAGTCATGTTCCAAAGATAGAGACATGCCACCTTAGCATAATTTGAATTGGAAAATTTGTATTTGTAAACTTTCTGATGTCTTGGCCTACATATATTTTTTAAATAAGAGTTTATTTAAAAAACAGGTTCTAAATGAACTATTTTAATCTGAGCGTTATTATATTGGTTAAAAAAATGTTAATTTATGTTTGACTTGAAGTGTTAGTAATAAAGTTTGAACTATAGCATTCTATGTCAACAGTTATAGAATTATGATTCTAGTCTTACTTTTATGTTTCCCAAATGATTTGTTTTACTGAAACCCGAGTTGTGTCATGGAAAAGGAATGGGGAGAGACACATGAACCTAATAATTTCACAAATTCATTAGATTTTAATAAGACTTTGTTAACCCAACTATTGATAACTTGTGGGCTTGTAATTGTTGTTATTGTTGATGTTGAGACATAGCCATCTTATGTAAGCCAGGCCAGCTTGACATCACCTTGTTGTTAAATATGGTCTCAAACTCATAGCAACTCTTCTGTTTCCCCTTATTTAATTTAAAAGTGAAATGTTTGAGGGAATGAACTACTCTTTGCTGTGCATCTCTCCAGAAAAAAAATCTAGTATTCAGTTCTATTTTAACCATTAAAATTTAACTGTGTTGATTAGGGTTTGAGGAGACAAAAATGTAGTTTGATAAGACAGACCAAGAAGGGGAGGGAAGGACTTTTTCAAGTGTTTAGAGTTAAGATGGGTCTGTGGTCAGTGAAACTGAAGGATAAGTAAAAGTGAAAGAAAGTAGAAAGGGGAGGGAGAAAGGTAACATGAAAATGTATTGAAAGAAGGGTCTTGAAACTGAGGGTTGGTGCTACACTGCTGATTGACAGGGGAAAGGTTAATAAAATAACACTGCCTGTTGAAGTCTATCACAACCACTCAGCATGTTTCATTTGCTCCTTGAATGGAATGTGGTTCAACCATATTTCTTGTGTCAACATTCAAGTTGAGATAAGAGAAGTTGGGGAGAATTAGTAGGAGTAGATCCAATTGAGATACTTTGTATACATGTATGAACCTTTCAAGAACAAGTTAAAATTGTGGCTTAAAAAGAGAAGATATCAAATTTCAATTTGCTTCCCTTGTCAAGAGTAATGTCTATATTCTGACACAAATCTCTTCCTTAGGGTACTCACAGAAGCAATGTCTGCTCAATTCTATACTCTGCTAGCTGTAGGATGAAATAACCACACTTTTATCATTGATAGAATTAAAGATACCATTTGTAATACTTTGAAAATGTTCAGAATTAAAGTTCTGTGTATTAAAAGAGAAATTGTAAGCCCATCAGTTTTTGTCAGTTTTAATATCCTTTTGCAAAAGTGCTGTTTTTAAACCTTGTTTCACCTTTCACAATATATCTTAAGAACATTATTCTTTTTTCTTTTGTATGAGTATTTTTGAAAGCTTTCATTTTAAAAATATATAATGCCAACACCCTTGTTTTGCTGAGAAAGGATGTGGAGGTTGTTGTTAGAATCACAATATACCTGCCAAGATAACTTTTAAGTGTTTTCATATTGAAGATTTTTCTGCATGGCACATGATTGTGTTTTCATTTTATCCTAAATGCAGAAAATGTTTTCTTTCTTGCTAAAACTATTTTTGAGAATGCCATGGTTGCCCATCATCACTACAGTTTTCACAATTTTTAAATATTTAATGTGAGAAGTTTAACTGT
>PVIH01015850.1:13491-31429 GCA_004025045.1 Sigmodon hispidus
TACCCTGCTTCTATGGAAACTTGTCAGATATCCTAGGCCAGTAGCCACAAGGATGGATGCTCCCGCTATACAGAGAAGTGGTGGATGACTGTCCAGGTAGTTAACTGACGTTGTCTTCTCCTAAATTCTGGAAGTTACTTCATGATTCCAACTTTAGATATATATTTTCCTTCTCAGGTCTTGATGGTGTTGAAGATTAAATAGTTGAGGTTGTTATTACTTCACATTTCAGCAAAGACACTCAAGTGTTAAAACTCTATTGTTTAAGATAAACAGCCTTAAAACAATCCCTATACATTTTCTCATATCAACATTTTAGATATTAAATTATACTTTATAGTTGTTGTTTGTTAGCAGTAGTTTGACCTCACTTATGTTAGTACCTGTCTCTTTCCCAGACACTGTCTTATGATGATCCCCATAGTATGTAGTTTTATACCTAGTTTAAAACCTTCCTATTTAGACAAAACGGGGAGATGTAGCGGGAAATTAAGAACTGTATATGTGAACGATCATAGGAATGGAGACGAGCTGGGCGTGGTTAACTGAAAAGGATTCCGGAAGTAGACCTTCGAGGGAGGGGACCAGGACAGGAAGTCGTCATTCTCTCACGAGAGTTCCCCGACCGAGTGCGCAGTTCGCTCCAGCTGCCCGGGAGTTCGTCTCCATTCCTATGATCGTTCACATATACAGTTCCTAATTTCCCGCTACAAACTGTTCATTTGAACTGCCAATCTAATTTTTTTATTTTACACAATAGTCAAATATAACCTATTTATTTTAATGTAGTTGTTTTTAACATATGCTAATAGTATGTGGTTGTTTACTGCATAAATATTCACAATTTCTTCAAACACAATTACCAAGTTTAATATTTTATTACTTGCCATATTTTTCTGAAGACTCAGCAAATTTTCTGAAAGCAAAATTTGAACCTTGAATTTCAAAATGTCTATTAAGTTTAAGATGTCTGATAATTAGGTTGTTAAGTTATGCTTTGAAGCCCTTCACTGTTACACATATGCATGTCTTTTAAAATAAAATGGTTTATCTTCATTAAAGAATAGTGGACAGTGGAACTATCATCACAAAAGCAATTGCTAAAGGCTTTTTGAAATAACAGGAACTCACTGACTGACCTTGTTCTAAGAGCTAGGAATACAGTACCAGGTTTAATCCTGGTAATGGCACTGTGAAGGGACTACTCTTGCTATCTGGTTTTCCTAGATGAAGGAAGTGAAGCATAACAATGATAATTAAATTACGTAGCTTCTTAAAGGAACATTAACCACTGCAATATGCTCCAGTGCCCAGGTTTTAGTCATTGCACTTTGGTGATTTCCAAAGATTGCTCAAACTAGAAATTACAAAGTGTTCATAATTAAGTTATGAATAACAAAACTTGTGAGGCAGATCCAAAGTTATACTTAGAACCAAGAGATATCCAAGCCTTTTTAAGCATAAGAAACACTGGAAATAAAGGTGCAGGGCATCCAAATTAGAGTATACAGCATGAAGAAATAAACTCTGAAGGATAACAATAGGAAGAATGAAATTAAAAGCACAGTTTATTCAGTGAAGGCTTACGTCAAAAAACAATAAGCAATTATCAAGATAGTACCATGAAAGAAGAGAGCTTTAAGATACTGAGTTGTATTAGCTAGTCTGAAAATCAATATTTTAAGTAATCCAAAAAATTAAAACATAAAGATGCATTAGTACTAAAAATGCATATTTTTAAGCCAAATGTGTTAGTGTACAATTGTAATCCCAGTTGTCAGAAGCAAAAGCAGCAAATTAGGAATTCGAGACCAACCTAGTCTACACAGCTAGAGCTACCTCAAACAAAGTTTAGTTAAAAGAAAGTGGATATTTAATTATTTTATTAAGATAATGTAAATTTTTATTAATTAATTAAAATATTTATTATCATGCACAATTTTCTAGAAAAAATTAAGTTGTTAACACTGGCACAATAAAAATAAAAACATTAATGAAAAATAATAATAAATTAAACATGGTGGTTGGTCCACACTTAGAATTCCACCAAGGAAGCTGAGGTAGAAGGATAACAAGTTTCAGGACAGCCTAGGCTGCACATCTAAATACTGTCTCAAAAACTATGAACAATCCAAATGTAAAGAGAAGGACTTGGGTTAATGTGTTAACAAAAAGTAACTTTTCTCAACTTCACAGGAAAACTCACTCTCTCACTTTGAAAAGGTTCTGGTTAACAAGAGAACACAACACACAAGCTGTAGGTATTTCTTTTTTAAAATTTATTTTTATTTTATTATTATGAACAAAGAAGTCACACTTTCTATCCTTGTATATCCTTATTCCAGGTCCCTTCCCCTTCCCACCACATCAGGTCATTCTCTTCTCCACAACTACAATATGTGTCCTCATTAAAGCCTATTGCTGTCCTCACATCCATGAGGACTCATTCTGCTAGAGGTCCCAATCAAAGTTTTACAACAACAACAACAAAAACCCAGCCTGGAATATCAGAGGACAGAGCCATCTCTCTAGCCGTTTTTATTGCTATTATTATTTATTATTATTATTATTATATGTTGCTTGGCCTATGGTTCAGACATATTGCTAGCTAGCTCTTGCATCTTAATTCTACCCATTTCCATTCATCTATGTTGTCACATAGTCCGTGGCTTACCTATTTCTTTACATCTTGCTTCTTGGGAGGCTGGATCATGTCTCTGTCTTTACATATGCTCAGATGTTCCACCTACTTCTAAGATGCCCTGCCATAGAACCAAACAGTCACTTTTTTAACGAATGATATTCACAGCATACAGTTAGACATCCTACATCAACTAACAAAACCCCTGCATTCCATATCCAGCACCATGTAAAACCACTCATGGTAACTCAGGCCTATAATCATAGTAGTTGGGAGACAGAAGCAGAAGGATCATAATGTTGGGGCTGCCATGACTCCATAAGAACTTCTAAATTATGTGAGGTTATGTCTCAACATAAACATAATATTTACATATATATCAAGCCTGCTTATTTCAAATTCAAAATTCATAGCAATTTGAATGTACAAATGAATGAGATGGTGTTAATGACAAAAAGATTTTCTGTAGGGTTAAAGTCAAGGTGACTTTAGCCCTAGGGTGGAGATGGGAGAAGATAAAACAGCACAAAGTCAGTGGAGAACACAAACACAGAAGGGAGTTGAGTGAGATGAATGATGCTTCAGCTGGCTGCAGACCAACCCAGTCATGGAAAGGAACCATGAATAAAGAATTAAAATTATGACTTAACCAGAGAAACTGTATGAGTGAAGTTATTTTTTTTAAAGATGAATTATCCATATAGAGAAAAATTGCTTCATGCCACACCAAATGAATTTGTGATGCCTTAAAAACATGAATGCAGAAAATGAAATTGTAGATTAGGCCAGAAAGGGAAGTCTTAAAACAGAATAATCAATATTCTCTGAGAAAAGTGTATATATTTTCAACATCAAACTTTTCACTTTGCCTGTGACAGCACAAGCAGACTGCAAAGCCCATGCTGAGATATACTAAAAAGGCCTTTCCAGAAGCAGGTCCTGGTAATGGGTTTTAAAAATGTAAATCTACTTTACATACCTGGAAACCAGGGTAGAGGATTCATATTTACTTGAGCTTCACTTCCTCTAGGAGAAGCACAGATGCAGGTGAAATCAGTGCCTAGCTGCCTTCAACTGTGCCATTCCAGTTGCCCACGTTATACTACAAACCACATCCATTTGGGTTTGATGGGACAACTTCAGCACTGGACTGAACTTTATTCACTGGGCCCTCTCTCCACACCATCTAAAACAGGTCCACTTTCAGCCTGTCAGAACCCTGTTTCAAAAGTAAAATTAGAAAAGTAAATGTTTCTAATTATTTTTTGGTGCATTTCTTCATTCCTTGCCCTGGATTAAACTGTGCCATAATTTTTAAGTTTTCATCATTTGTTTGCTGCTTTTAAAGTTTTGAGGTTGTGCTCCAATCCAATTTTCCTCATAAAAATTAATATTTACCACAAGACTACATACAGTGATTTTTAGTAAGTGTCCCAAGGTCAAAAAAGTAATAAGTAAAACAAAAATAAATGTGGTTGCTTCAAAATATTCACAGACATTTTGCAGCATCTTACACCAAACAGCTGAAGGTTACCCTATTAATTTTGTCTTGCATCATAATCTATCTGGCCAAACCAATACAACATCCTGTGAATTGATAATGCAATGTTTACAGGCACACACAATTTCGACAGTTTCTCCTTACTTTAAGCAAAGGTCTGTGGCCCCAGGAGATATTATATAAAATGTTTTGGTTTCCAAGATTCCAGGTATGCATCATGATATTCCAGCAGTTTGTAGAAACTAGTTGTAATTCTTCAAATAGTTTATAAACCAGTGCCTTAGGTAGCACTGGGCTTTAATGAAAACAGGCCATTTGCCACTACTTACCACATAAATAGAAATGCAGTTCCTATGAAAAGTCTTGTGCCCACAGCCATGTGCTTATTTACTGTGCATCTTCTATCTTTTTTATTTGAATAACAATTCATGAATCAAAAATTTTCTATTTCAGCCAGGCATCACTGTATCACTGCAGCATTTGGAGACTGAGGTTGGATGACCATGAATTCTAGACCTGCCTGGGCAATGTATGACACTCACGGTAAGTATGACACTGTCTAAAAGACAAAAGCATGTTGACAAATGATACAAAGATAAGCCTGTGTCCACATTTTTTTTATTAGAACATGACCAAGACAATGCCTACAAAATCACTAGGAATACATAGACAAATTCCACCAACTACTCCAGTCATAGACTGCTCAAGTTACCTGAATCTCAATACACTAAATCACTAGGAATACATAGACAAATTCCACCAACTACTCCAGTCATAGACTGCTCAAGTTACCTGAACCTCAATACACAAAATCAAGAGAATACCCATTTTTCATTAGCATTCTGGGGATTTCTTTCATGCTTTCTTGTGTCAAGCATTGTGAGTACAGGGCTGCCCATTTAAGACATTATTGTACATTTTCTAATTATCTGATTCACATCAGTTTCTATTATGTCTACGAGCTAGGAAACTAGCTCACACAGCTTTAAATAAGGAGCCAAAAGAAACATTCTCAATTTCTTCACTGTACTTTTACCCAGTTCAAGGATCACCTGATTGATCCTGCCAGTAGCATATGCTTGTCTCAAAGATTAGCATATGCATGTCTAAGTATGCACAGCAGGTAGAGTGAAACTGTGAATGGCTCATCAAATCAGTCATGGTTCCTCTGGTTGCTTGCTCCTCTCCTGCTTGGATATTTTAAAGATCCACAAGATGTACTATTAATACTGATCCCCAAAACATTTATGATGAAGCACTTTCCATTATAAAAAAAATTGAAAATATGTGGTACTATTTATTTGTTTGATTTGAGACAAAGTCTTACAAAGCCCTGGTTATCTGAAACTCAGTAGAGTACTGAGATAAAGAAATTCATATGCCTCTTTCTCTCTTTCTTTCTTTCTTCTCTCTCAATAAAGAACAGCGTGGCCTTTGCTGTTTTTTTTTTCTTATAGACTATGTTTTTAGAAATTTGTTAGAGTCTTTGACCATCGACTATGAACAAAATATGGGGAATGAAAAAACTAGTTTATATCTTGACCACAATGTTCACTACATTAAATAAATACTTTTTATAAACACACGGAAAGACAAACTACAATAGAATAAGTGTACAACTTAAGAATAATCATTTATAACTTTTATGTAACTTAAGAGTAAGAGAAACATAGAAGAGAACTGGAATGTTAAAAATGGAATGTGAAACAAATGGGCTCTATACCTGACTGAGGTACATTGTTCTGACCCAAATGATTACAGCTTCTGTTCTTCCTACGCTTTGGTGTCTTTTATTAGTAAGAATGTATGCTTTCCTCTGATCTACAAATAATAGTTAATTAATATTTTTAAGCATTAAAAAGATTCCTATGTAGCTCAGCAGTTCTAATCATTTAAGTTTGCACATTCAGATGGGCTACATTATTAGAGTTCTTTCATTTGATCTAAATCAATAGTCAATCAATTTAATGACATTTATTTTCTTAGAAAGCCTGCAAACTCAGCAGGAGTTACAGTTAGAAGGCTTTTATATATCTTTTTTATACCAAAAAAAGTTAGAATAGAATACACAGAAACTGCAGTGAGCTTGTGTGGCTCATTAGGGCCTAACAAACAAAGCTTATAGCATCACTGGTACTGAGCCAGGAAATGCTTGTTACACATTATGCAGGTTAATCTGAAGAGTGAGAAAAACAATTTCCCTCACAAACATCTTCATTTGTTCATAAAGTAGAGATGAAAAGGGAATCTAACGGTATTCTCCTTTTATTGATCTTAAAGGAGAGCTAGTGATCTCACTGTGGGTGCAATACTGGGCCATCTGATTGCTACACATCCATGAAGCTCAGTGAAGCAGACCCTGTGGATCCAATCTCTTTTCCTCAATGAATAATGTTGATTCAAAATGTAGTATATGAAGAAACCCCAGGAAAGGAGTTTGAGGAGAGAAGGAATAAAATGATTTTTATGACAAATTCTCTCTAATCCCTCCTCTCTCTCTCTCTCTCTCTCTCTCTCTCTCTCTCTCTCTCTCTCTCTTTCTCTCAGCCTGATCTTTGCTCTGCTTCCTATTGCTATGTTCAGGATTATGCCTTGAGACTTCATTGTTCCTTCTTCACTAATACAGTCAGGCTCCAGAACTTGATACTCAGTGAATGACCCTGACTGGCTGATGTTTTATGTTCCCTGAAGTTTTGGGTGGCATGAGCAATGTGCTGACAGTATTAGCAAGTCCATTGTGAGATGACATTTTATCATTACCATTTTCCGTTCAGCTCCTGTGACAGTGAGATTTACCCAATGATCCCCATCCCATGTTTGGCACTGTTCTGGATGACATCATAAGGAAATTGGAAACAAATTTAATTAATAATCCTAACCTAACTGACATGGTCTCTTAGCAACACAGTCCCCTGGAGACAGTCTTAGCCCTTTTGAATTTGTGGTTGACTAGGAGCTTCGAACTGAAGCCCAGCTTTACAATGAGCATCATACAAGCTACAATTAATTTAGGAAAAGATTACATTTCTAAATTCAAAGCATAACTTCTACTGATTATCTAATCACGTTTACTCTACCATGAAATTCAAAGTTCAACACCTTTATTTTCTAGCTACGGTCCCTCTCTCCCTCTGTCTGCATACCAGCGTGTCTGCCTAACATCTACTTTCTTAGCATGGGTGTGTGTACTAAAAACCAAAAAACATATTTTTTGTATTGTCTAGAATGAAATTGCTCTTGAAGCATAATATGTACATTTTATTCAATCAATAATAGAAGGGAATGAGGGTAAAAAAAAACTGCTTAAAAAAGGAGAAATTTTGAATAACCAGAGGAAAAAGATAAAAAGAAGAATAAATCACAATTGCTTGAGAAAGCATTTTTCCTTACAAACTTGAAGTACAGTTTCTTAAATAATTATATTTTTATGTTGTAAGTCAAACATTGGGACTTTGATCATGTGGTAATCCCAACTTTTGGGAGGCTGAGGCAGGCAGATCTCTGTGAATTCAAGACCAGTCTGGTCTACAGAGTGAGTTCCAGGAAAGCCAGTGTGGTAATAATAATAATCATGCATATATTTATAATTGAAATTAGGGCTTTGTGTAATTGGTGTGTATATAATATTGCTTTGTAATTCTAAAATAAAAGATAAGAGACATATTCTGGAAAGTAGAAACCTGGAACCTAGGGAATAAAGCCCTTATATTCCAGAAAATAAATTGGGCCTGTAACACCCAATTACCTGAGATAGGAGAGACCTGAGAATAATAGCCTGTGCTATGTGCTGAAGCTCTGCATCAAAACTTCAAAAAGAAAGAGAGAGAGAGAGAAAGAAAGAAAGAACAAAATTATACTGCTGAAGCCATAATATTAAAAACATTAGTTTCCAGGAAGTCCAGTTTTAATCCTTTTCTGCTTCCTTTGTTGTTTTTCTGACATTAGCTGTTTTTTATGGATTTTACCATGGAATAATATAAGAAAATCAGCATAATATAAAAGAAAGAAAATGATGTCTTTGGAAACAGCACCAATATTTGGGTTGTGTAGATGTTATTTTCTTTCATAATCAACCATTTGTTTGTAGATGAAGAAGTGATAAATCCTGGAAATTCCCAGGGATAGCAGACCACTAGTCCCTTTTGAATCAAGTTAAATATTAGTACATGCAAGATGATGGGAACTACTGTCAAGTGAAAATGTAGAATGAGAATCCAGCCCATCTCCACTCCAAATTCACACCTAGGAGTATGAGTTTAAGTAGACAGTCCAGAGACTGTCATTTAAAAGCATCCTATCATTCCTTCCACTGCCACTATCTGGTGAACCCTAAACTATTGTGTGCTTCAAGGTCATAAGAAAAACTTGTTTGGCCATCACAGACCTATTGAAGTAGACTCTCAGCAGATGGCATTCTGTCAACTGCATGTTAACACGTTTCCCAGACTGCTTCTGGTGCAGACCAGTGCTGATTATAGTTTAGGTGATTATTTAAGAATAACCCTAAAAGTTTGCTGAGCTCTTTCTATTTCCTTGAAGAATTTTGATTTTAATGTTTATAACACCATATCAATTAGGCTCTTCCAAAACATGCTGTTATGGTTTTTACAAAAATAAAATGGTTAGAAAGCACTCAGAGGTATCTGTTGCAATGGATGTGAAGAAAATAGAAGGTACCAAAATTATATCTTTTTAAGCACTGATCAAAAATAACCATGGTATATTTGGTAAAATATATAAATATGAGTAGAAATGTATGTTTGCAGTGATTTTGAAATGTATCTTCTCTTGTACTTGTATTACCTGTTTTCTGAATACTTCTAAAGTAAGGGACCTTAAAATATTAAGAACTCCTCATCTCTTCTGTTCTCGTTCTCTCTCTTTCTCTCTCTCTCTCTCTCTCTCTCTCTCTCTCTCTCTCTCTCTCTCGTACATATGTTAGATAAAATTTACTAAAAAGCAAATGTAATAATTTTTCATTATTTTTCAGCTTATAAGTATAAATTTGCATTAAATTACGGTAAACATCGTTGTCTGGTTTGGATGAAGGGGGGACTCATTGTAGATTCTGTGTGATTGTTATTGGACCCCAAGAAAGGATCTATTACTTATTTACTAAGAAGTTGTATCATTTTTTGTAGGAGTGTATGATTATGAGAACTCCTTTCTAAATACTGCTATATTCCACATTCAGTTCAGAGTCTCTCTGTATTTTACACTAGTTAAATTTAAGCATTTGTATTTAGTTTTACATTATCATTATATTTTATATTTTTATAAAATATATATTTTATATTATTTTACATATCATTATATTTTATTATGCTATACGATTAAGGACAAATTTGATTCTTAATATTCTCATAAGTTCTATAGGACTAACATTTTGTCATTTAATGCTTCCACAATTTTATTGGAAATTTTATGAAAAATGTGAATAGTATATGCTTGAGAAGAAAAATCTAAAACAATAGCCCTTATCATTTTTCTAGTAATCACTTCATCATACCACCATGAAAGTATCCTAACAATCATCTTGCAAGCAATATTCAACCACATTTTGAATTTTCATTAATATATAGAAGAGAAAGTAGTCAGATCTTCATTTGTCAATCCAAGGTGGGCAGAAATATATAAATAGTCTTATAGGAAATATTTGTCAGGAAAAATCAAACTATTAAACTCTCCATCTTGCTGTAGGTGAAATTTATGAATCATTCCAGAGTATTTCATTACCTGGAAACAAATTTTTACCAGCTTTCTGTGACAGAAAATAGCATCCTTATCACAAGCACAAAGTACACATTATTTTTGTCTATAAAACTTGGAAATTGATGGAAAAATATGCAAACTGAACTATGCATAATGGACATACCATTAGTCCCAGTACTTGAAAAATAATTAAGGAAGGCGGCTGCAAGTAAAAGAAAAACCTGATCTATATGGAAAGTTTCCAGGAGACCATAGCAATGTGCTGAATCCGTATCTCAACAAAAGAAAAACAAAATCCAAGTGGAAAAATCATACAAAAATAATTACAAACATAAACACATTTGAATTTAGCTATTTCATGGTCTCTGATCCTAAATGTATTAGAATAATCACTATATCTATAATAATCTTTGAGTTACATTAACTCAGTATGCTACATTTGTTCCACATATTAAATAATTCAATAAGTTGTAGTAAGTATTGCAATGTACAGTGTGAAGGAGGAGCCACTAAATTCTTATTCTTATCAGAGGAGTTATCCAAAGTTGTTGACTCCTGTGGAAGTCTTACATTCCTTTGGGGATGTAGCTACAGGTATGTTCTTTATGCTTCTAGTTGGTGGAAGTATACCGTACATATATGGCAGCACTAATTTTATTCATATGGTTAATAATAAGATGAAAAATAAAGAATATGCAGTTAGGAGGGGTTAGAGTTCTGTGTACTAGGAGATGAAGGGGAGGTACTAGCAAATGGATATGATTAGTATAATCATATTATTGTATTAAAGCATAAAACTTTTAAAGAATAAAAATATGTAAAATACAAATTGTACTACATCTTTTTTCTAATTTTTAAAAACTTTATTGCATTTTTTGTATATTTGAATATATGATTTGTATGTGTCTGGTGTGTGTATTGTGTGATATGTGTGTGTATATGTGCCCACATGTTCCATATGTAAAAGTCATAAAGAAAACTTGCAAAAGTTGATTTTCTTCTTCTACAATGTGGTTCTCAGGGACTATGATTAAATTTAGATCATCAAGCATGGTCACAAGTACCTTTACCAAAAGTATGATCTTACCAGACCAGTATTATGGGTTTTTATTAGTCATTGAGCCATAATGTAAAATCACCTAATAATAAAGAAAAATATTATTCTGGAAAAAGAAGAAGGAAAAGAAGAAAAAGGAGAAGAAGAGGAAGAAGAAGAAGAAGAAGAAGAAGAAGAAGAAGAAGAAGAAGAAGAAGAAGAAGAAGAAAAGAATCATTGAGCTTTTAAAGAATCCTGTCCTTTTGGTGGAGGGAATTGGGCAGTAGCGTGGGGGCTAAAGGCAACCTGGGAGAGATTCGGAAAAGAGAAGGATGGGTGAGCAGAAGAATACATGGAAAAAAAGAACCTTTTTTAAAAAATAATTTTTTTAAAAAAAAGAATCCTCAACTTTGGACCTTCTCTTAAATTCATTAGCCATAATGAGTTAATTTTTGTAAAAGGTCTACAGTATGTGTCGAGAATCGTGTTTATTGTACCTGACCTAGCACCACCTGTTTACAGTCTTTTCTCTCTCTGTCTTTCTCCCTTTGTGTGTGTGTGTGTGTGTGTTTAATCAAAGATTAGTTAACTGTATGTTGGTCAGCTCCTGGAACCTGAGCTATTGCACTGTACTGTATGTTCTATCACAACTATTAAAGCACTGAATAGTGTGCTCAGCCTTTTGACTCTGTTCTTCTAAATTGGCTAAAATCTAAGTACCACCTCTTAGATGAGTGGTTTCTCCATTTATCCTGACTATTTTTTTTTGTAATAATGTTTTACATATTTTTTTGTAATAATGTTTTACAATAAATCCAAGACTACATGTTATATTAGGTTTCTGGCCAGCCTTTCCAGCCTAGCCTCAAGATTCAGACCTACATTCAGCTCCACTTAGCCTCAAATAATCACATGCAGGCTTATGTTAATTTTACCATGACTGACCTAGGGCCCAGGCCTACAGCTTGCTAGTGCTTGCTCTTAATCTAACCCATCTTGTTTAGCTATGATGCTTGATACCTTTTCTTAGAGTAGCATTTCCTGTGTCTCCTGGTGTTCCTGTGACTCTACCCTCTTTCCCCTTTCTATGCTTGGATTTGACATAGGCCAAAATAGCCATTTTATTAATCTATGGTATTTACAACATATAGAAAGACATTTCACATCACCCTGGGGTGGGTGGCTTTTGGTCTTTCAATGGGATATAGATAATTGTCATTATTTAGGGTGATTGGTTACAAATTGTTATTGGTAATGGTTAGGAAAAAAGCCAAACACAGGAGATTAAGATTAGGGTTTTTGTTGAAAAACAACAACAAAAAAACCCCAAAAAACCCAGAAATACAGATATAATAGAATAAAAGGGTAGAATATTGAATCTACTCTGAAAAGCAAAAGGAAGATATAGATATAATAAGATAAGTGAGTAGAATATTAAATCTACATTTACAAAGCAATCACTAGTTTTAAATATTTTACAATGGATTACATTTTTGTATATTGCATACAAATAGTGTATATTGATACAAAATTGAGATTAACTTTGTTACTGTACATACATTTCTACTCTTGTTCAAGATATTGTACCTATGAAGCTCTTCTAACAATGTAATTTAAATTGCTAGTCTTCAAAAATTATCAACTATTTAGAATATAAAGCAATGAAAAGTAGTAGTCATTATAATCAAAATTATCTTCATATTAGATATATCCAAGGTCAAACAGATATATTTTAGATAGATAGGTTTTCTTCAAACACTTCAGTAATCTACACAATGTGGTACTTAAAATATTTTAATAATATAGTGTCTTCTTATTCTTATGACAATGAGACATGTCTGATAGTAACATCACCAATATACTTCAGAGAAGATGTTGAACACTGACAAAACTTCATATGAAGTTTATTTTCTTTGTGGCATAATTTAACCCTGGAAAGAAAGTGCTATTGCCTTGATTGCTGATAGTATAATGTTGAAGAAGGACAAGCAAGACACAGAAGAAAGAATATCTGATCCTTCCCAAGACTAAGTAGAATGGCCTTTAAAAATATCTTGTTTCACAAATAACTCAGTTGGATATCCATCTACAGGCCAAAGATGGATGCCCCAATGTTGCAAAGAAACCTTGGGTAACTACCTAGGCAGCCAGCTGTTTCTACCATTTTTCACATTTGCTGGAATTTGCTTGCTTGTACTTCCTTCTTACTCAGTTAATACTATTTTCTTCCCTGGTCTCTGGGGGACTTAAACACAAGATAGTAGTGCATATAGTTTTCCTAGTAAAAGTTTTGGAAAGAAATTCACTAAGAGGTATGGTGGGAATGTCTGTATGCAGTAAATATCATTCTGGGAACAAAGGAACTGTTTTGGCCTGTGTTAGGTGCCATAGAAGTAGGCAGGGAAATTGAGTTTTAGATAAAAAAGAATAGTGCTGAGTTAAGAGAGACTCCATTCAGCCATCAAAGAAAAGCATGTCGGATCCAGGCAAGTCATGGACACAGTCACTTGGCCAGGTACGTTAATAGCAATGGGAGACTCCTGTCCAGAGCAGAGTCAGAGGTGAGCAGATTCCAGCACCTCGACCACCTCTCCGGGACCGGAGTCAATCCCTATGGTCTGCATTCAGACTCTCCAAGCAGACAGGAACTAGGCTTTAGCTATGAGGGACACATCCACTGACCCCTAAAATAAGGGACCTTACACGGCCGGGTCCCACCTCCAGGGTGAACTGTGTCATCAGAGAAGAACTGAGGCTTTGAAATACAGACCCCTGTCCAGAGCAGAGTAAGAGATCCAGCAGGCCACTGCTCAGAGTAGACAGGAGACACACAAGCCCTCTTAGAGCAACTGACTAGGAGCTGACTAATCGTGAAACACTGAAGCCACGGAAAGACACCAGTGCAAAAATACATATAACAATATAAAGAACAACAAGGCAACACTAGAAGAAACTGGTAGTTCCAAAACTACAAGAGCTGAACAGAGCAATAAAAAGGAAACAACACCATAAACATCTTTATGAAGATTATTGAAGCCTTCAAAGAGGATACAAAAGTTCACTTAAAGAAACAGAAGAAAGTACAAACAAAAAATTGGAAGAGATGAACAAATCCTTGAAAGAAAACCAATAAAAGGTAAACCAAAAATTGAAAGAAACATTCCAGGAACTAAAAACTGAAATAGAAGCTATAAAAAGGAACAAAATGAGGCAAAGGTGGAAACAGAAAATCTGAAGAAAAGAGCTGGAACTACACATACAAGCATAAGCAAAGAATACAAGAGATGGAAGAGAGAACCTCTGGAGTGGAAGACTCAGTAGAGGAAATAGATACATCAGTCAAAGAAAACACTAAAACTTAAAAAGCTATAACACAAACTGTTTAGGAAATTTGGGACACCATGAGAAGACCTAACGTGAGAATAATAGAAATGGAAGGAGAAGAATACCAGCTCAAAGTCACAGATAATGTATTCAATAAAATCATAGAAGAAAACTTTTCCAACTTAAAGAAGGAAATGCTTATAAAGATACAAGAAGCTTACAGAACACGAAATATATAAGACCTCCGCAAAAAGTCCTCTCACCACATAATATTCAAGTAGCAAAACTTAGAGAACAAAGAAAAAAATTTAAGAGCTGTGAAGGAAAATGGCCAACTGACCTATAAAGGCAGACACATCAGAATAACTCCAGACAATTCAATGGAAACAATGAAAGCAAGAAGGGCTTGGTCAGAGGTTATACAGAAACTAAAAAAGCATGGCTGCCAACCTAGATTACTATACTCACCAAAACTATCAATCAGCATAGATGGAGTAAACAAGATGTTCCATGTGAAAGTCAGACTAAAACAATACCTATCTACCAATCTGGCTCTCCAGAAAGCATTAGAGAGAAGACTCCAACCTAAGAATCCCAGATATGCTCATAAAACCACAAATAATCAATAACCCCACAGAAGAAAAGCCCAGAGAAAAGAAATACTTACAAGCTACCACCAAAAAAAACAAACAAACAAACAAAAAAAAAACAACCAGGAAATAGCAATCAGTGGTCACAAATATCCCTTAATACCAAAAGGATTCAATTCTCATATAAAACACACACACACACACACACACACACACACACACACTAACAAGATGGATACAAAACAGAAGCCATTCTTCTGCTGCATATAAGAAACATACCTCAACAACAAAGAAAGACACAGGCTCAGAGTAAATGGTTGGAAAAAGATTTTCCAATCAAGTGGCCCTAGGAAACAAACTGGGGTTGCCATCCTAATATCTAACAAAGTAGACTTTAAGCTAAAAGCAATTAAAAAGGACCAAGATGGACATTACTTATTCATCACAGGAAAAGTTTATCAAGAGGAGATTTCAATCCTGAATATTTATGCCCCTAATATAAGGGCACCTACATATGTAAAAGAAACACTGCTAAAACTCAAATTCCACATCAATTTTCACACCCTAATAGTGGGAGACTTCAATACCCCACTTTCACCCCTGGAAAGGTCAACCAGATAGACTCAACAGAGAAATAAGGAGTCTAACAAAGGTTATGATGCAAATGGGTTTAATGGATATTTACAGACGCTTCCACCCAAACACAAAGGAATACACTTATTTCTGAGAAAAACATGGAACTTTCTCTAAAATTAACCACATAACTGGTCATAAATCAAATATGAATAGATACAAAAAATTTGAAATAATCCCTTGTATCATATCAGACCACCAGGGCCTAAAGTTAGAGTCAACAATATCAAAAATCGTAGAAAGCCTACCCACACAGGGAAACTAAACATCATTCAACTGAACCACCTCTGGGTCAAGGAAGAAATTAAGAAAGAAATCAAAATCTTCCTGGAATTTAATGAAAATGAATCCACGACATATCCAAACTTATGAGATACATAAAGGCAGTTTTAAGAGGAAAATTTATAGCACTAGATGCCTATATGAAAAGCCTAGAGAAATCCCACACTAGAGTACTAACGGCACAGGTGAAAGCCCTAGAACAATTAGAAGCAAAGTCACCTAGAAGGAGTAGATGGCCGGAAATAATCAAACTTAGAGCTGAAATCAATACAATTGAAACAAAAAGAACAATATAAGGAATCAATGAATCAAAATGTTAGATCTTTGAGAAAGTTAACAAAATAAATAAACCCTTTTCTAAACTAACCAAAATGCAGAGAGAGAGTATCCAAATCAACAAAATCAGAAATGAAAAGGGGGACATAACAACGGACCCCCAGGAAACCCAGAGAATTATCAGGTCATGCTTTGAAAATCTGTATTCCACAAAAATGGAAAACCTAGAATAAATGGACAGCTTTTTGGAAAGGTACTATTTATTAAAATTAAACGAAGACCAATTAACTAAACAGACCTATATCCCTAAAGGAAATTGAAGCTGTCATTAAAAGCCTCCCAAGTAAAAACAGCTTAGGTCCAGATGGTATCATTTCAGAATTCTACCAGACATTCAAAGAAGAATTACTACCATTACTGCTCAACCTATTTCACATAGTAGAAACTGAAGGAATATTGCCAAATTCTTTTTATGCAGTCACAAATACCCTAATACCCAAGCCACTCAAAAATGCAACAAGAAGGAAATTTACAGACCAATTTCCCTCATGAATATTGATGCTAAAATTCTCAACAAACTTTTGGAAAACCGTATACAACATTATATAAAAAATATCATCCACCATGATCAAGTAGGCTTCATACCAGAAATGCAGGGATGGTTCAACATACAAAAAAACGTAAATGTCATTCATCATATAAACAAACTGAAGGAAAAAAACCCACATGATCATATCCTTAGATGCAGAAAATGCCTTTAACAAAATCCAACACTCCTTTATGATAAAAGTCCTGGAGAGATTAGGAATATAGGAAAAATATCTAAATATAATAAAGGTGAGATACAAGAAGCCAACAGCCAACATCAAACTTAATGGAGAAAAACTCAAAGCAATCCCACTAAAATCAGGAACTAGACAAGGATGTCCTCTCTCCCCTTATCTATTCAATATAATTCTTGAAGTTTTAGCTAAAGCAATAAGAGAAAGAATGGAGATTAAGGTGATACCAATTGGAAAATCAGTGAAACTCTCTATTTCAAATGATAAGATTGTATACATAAGTGACCCACAAAATTCTATCACAGAATAAACGCCTCCACCAATGTAGTAGGATACAAGATTAACTCAAAGAAATCAGTAGCCCTCCTAAATATTAAAGATAAAAGGGTTGAAAAAGAAATAAGGGAAACATCACTCTTTATAATAGCTGCAAACAGCATTAAATACCTTGGAGTAATGATAACTATAGAAGTAACAGATCTATTTAACAAAAACTTTAAATCTCTGAGGAAAGAAATTGAAGAGAGTATGAGAAAATAGATAGACCTTCCATGTTCCTGAATAGTAGCATCAAACATAGTAAAAATGGAAATTCTACCAAAAGCAATCTACAGACTCAATGTACTTCCCATCAAAATCCCAACACAATATTTTACAGACCTTGAAATAACAATACTCATCTTCATTTGGAATAACAGGAAAGCAAGGACTGCCAAAACAATTTTGCTCAACAAAAAAACCTCAGGAGGCATCACCATCCCCAACTTTAATTCTACTATAGAGTTACTGTACTAAAAACAGCCTGGTACTGCCATATAAACAGACTTTTGAATCAATGAAATCAAACTGGGGATCCAGGCATTAACCCAGAAACCTATGAACACCTGATCTTTGACAAAATATTCAATGTAAAAAGATAGTATCTATAATGAATGGTGTTGGCATAGCTGAAGGGTAGTGTGTAGAAAAATGCAAATAGATCCAAGCCTATCACCCTGTACAAAATTCAAATCCAAGTGGATCAAAGGCCTCAACATAAACCAAGCCACACTGAACTTGATAGAAAAGAAAGTGGGAAGTACCCTCCAATAAATTATCACAGGCAACCACTTCCTAAATATAACACCAGTAGCACGACACTAAGAACAACAATCAATAAGT
>PVIH01015850.1:31529-48133 GCA_004025045.1 Sigmodon hispidus
AACCAAGGACACAGTCAATAAGATAAAGCCACAGTCTACAGAATGGGAAAAGGTTTTCACCAACCCTGCAAGTGATAATGGACTGATCTTTAAAATATATAAGGAACTCAAGAAACTAGAGCCTCTAACCCTGGATAACCTAATCAAAAAATGGGGTTCAGAACTAAAAAGGAAATTCTCAGCAGAAGAACTACAAATGGCTGAAAGGCACTTGAAAGATTGCTCAACTTCTTTAGCCATCAGAGAAATGCAAATCAAAACAACTTTGAGATACCACCTTACACCTGCCAGAATGGCTAAGATAAAAGACACAAATGACAGCCTATGCTGGAGAAGATACAGAGCAAGGATGTTCAGCTACTCTGGAATGTAGTATGGCAGCTCCTCAGAAAACTGGGAATTTATCTCCCCAAAGATTCAGCAATACTGCTACTGGGCATATACCCTAAAGACGCACATTTGCATTCCAAAGGCATTAACTCAACTATGTTTATGGCAGCATTATTTGTAATAGCAAGAACCTGGAAACAATGTAGATGCCTCTCATCTGAATAATGCATTAACAATCTGTGGTACATCTACACAATGGAGTACTACTCAGCAGTAAGAAAAAATGATATACTAGCATTTGCAGGCAAATTGATGGATTGGAAAATATCCTCCTGAGCGAGGTATCACAAACCCAGAAGATAAACAGGGGATGTACTCACTCATAAGTGGACTCTAAACAAAAAATCAAAAACAAAGCATGTCCAAGCTGCAAACCACAACCACTGAACAGCTGGGGATCAGAAACACCTTGGACTGGCTCCTTGGGTTCCACTCCTTCCAGAGGAACACCTGACCTAGTCTTAATGTTGGGGTGAGGAAAGCAGATCTGCCATGAGTGGATGTTGATGTGGAGATCAGAGAGTGACTGGAAGGGGCAGAAGGGAGAAGGGAGCTTAACCAAGGATATACATAGATAAAAAAAAATGTGACTTCAAGCATAATAAATAGAAAAAAAGAAAAGAAGATTAGTGGAAATGGGCTGAATTAAGATGCAAGAATTAGCTAGCAATGTGCCTGAGACATAGGCCAAACAAGGTAAAGTTAATATAAGCATCTGAATCATTTTGGGGGTTAAAAACTGCTATGGGCAGGTCAGACTTCTGGTCCAAAGTGGGTCAGAAATTACTTACCACAAATAGGTGTAAAGTGTTTATGTCTGAGAGCCATTAAAAGATAGTTTTATGTTCATAATACAAGTTCAAGTTAAATAGAAGGTAAATTAGGTACAATCTTTCTGACTCATTAAAATGGAATAAATAATAAAGTATTTTCTCCAAGTTTGTCAATTGTTAATGAACTGGATCTTATTGATGTAATTATTGCTTGTACATATTATCTATAGTTATTGAATGTATGGTATATTGTTTTTCTTGCATTAGTTATAACCTCTTTTATTTTTGACACAAAGGGGTTATGTGGTGATATATTGTACATTTAGTAAAGTTAACCTGAAAATCACATGACAGCCAAACCACCTACAAATTTATAAGTGAAGGTCAGGGAGTCTTTAATCCTATAACTTGGAAGGCAGAAATCTGTCTGGATCTCTGTAATTTCAAGGCCAACCAGATCCAGGTCATGGTGGCACACACCTTTCATCTTAGCATAGGAAAGTTGAAGGAGGAAGTTAGATAGCTGGGTAGAGAAAGAGAAGGCAGGAGTTCAGTCTTTTGTCTTTAATGCCCTGCCCTTTCTGTTGAAGACTTTAATGAGGTTTTGTGTAGACAGTATTTACCCTGTTCATTCTGAAGTGTTGGCTAGGTGAGAACTGGTTATAGCTTGTTTCTTTGTCTCTCTGATCTTTTAGTTTTCTACAATATAGTTCTGAGCTTTTATTATTATATACCAAGTAGAATTTGTTCAATATGTTATTGAAATATCTATTATTCACTATAATTCCATGCCTTCAGGCCAAGCCAACACTGATCATGGGAAGTGTAACAAGGCAAAACTGTTGTAAGTTTTTTTTGGCCTGTTTGGGTCTGGAGATTTGTGACTTGGCGCGCATGTGGTGTCGGCGGTTTGGAGCCTGGTCTGTGTGTTTGTGGCTTTTGTCCCCCCCAAAAAAATGAATCACACACTTATATACTTTAACATTGTTTGGCCCATATCTTAAGCACATTACTAGCTAGCTCTTTCTTCTTAGATTAACCCATTTTCATTAATCTTCCCGCCACGTGGCTCAGCCCGTGGCTGGCCGGTACCTCTTACATGTCTGCTCCTCTTGGGGGTCCGATACAGAGTGAGTAACTCCACCCTCCTTCTACTTGGCTGCCTCTGATTCTCCACCCACATCTATGGTGTCCTGCATGGGTCTAAACAGTTATTTATCTACATTGTACAGAGATCATTCTACCACATTTTTTTTGTCTAATTAAAAAGGAAGGTTTTAATTTTTATATAGCAAAATTACACACAACAGAACAGCTCTTAAGCAAGAATTATAGTCACAATATTTAGTCTATTTGTATTTTAAAATTAAAGAGAATATTTTATTATTTATTTTATTATTGTGAGTCTAAAGTTTTATATCTAATATATCTTTTGAACTAAAAAGAACTATATCTGTAATTATTAAACCTTTAACCACATCAAAGACCACAGAAGGATATAATATTATGTAAATAAATAGGAAGTGTAAGCAACTTCTAAAGTCTAGAAAATGACAGAGATGACATCTATTTGCCTGGACAGTCACCTAAAGTTTTTTTGTAATGTTGGGGCATTTATCTCTAGCCATTAGGCCCAAAGTCTCTGGCAAACCTTTTAGTGATGTAGGAAATCTGACACAGTCTATCAGTTGTTTTTTTTGTGTGTCTTGAAGAATGTCTGGTAATGTTTTTTGTAAAGCAGGAACTTGAAGGACCATCTTGGCTTGTTCTATTTACATTTAGAGGTCACTTTTTTATGGAACCTGTATGTCTAGTTTATACAGCATATTATCAAGCAGTCAATATTAGAACAGTTTTTTGTTTAGAGGCTAACTGTTGCCACAAAGTAAATTTTACATGAAGTTTTTTTAGTGTCTATTTTTTTTTTAAATATATTGGTGCTGCCAGGAACAGACCTGTCTCACTGTCTAGAAAAGTCTAAGGTCTTAAAATATCTTAAATGCCATATTTTGTATGTCTTTGAGGTGTTTGAAAACTACTTATCTAACTGAAATATATCTTTGTATACCTATAAAAACCTAACTAACATAACTATAAGTTTGTTTATCATAGATGACTATTAATTTGCACTTCTCAATTACACATTACAATTTTAAATGAGTTACATCAGCATCGTACCTTAATCAAGAGCAGAAAAATACATACAGCATAACAAAATTGACCTTAAGTTTGTATCAATAAACCAAAATCCACTTATCTTTTCTAATCATTCCTATACCATATCCCCCTCCCCCAATTATTTTTTTAAGAAATTGACTATGACCATTTTTTTTGAAGCCTATGTGTATTTTATATACACTGTATTTCGTTTAGAGGTTTTGAGAGTCTAAATCTGTTTTATTGAGAATCTTTACTTATTTTTTAACTCAAAGAGCTTTAAAATGTCTGTATTATTTTACTTGTTGACTCCGCCCCTCTTGGCAGCTTTTTAGTATGGTGGAGGAGCCCGCTGCTGGTCTGTTGCTGTCGGCAAAGAGTGGGCTCAGGAAATGTTGTTATGAGAAAAACTTTTTTAAACTGTTTTTTTTTTGTTAGTATAAACAGAAACCTTAAATCTATTACACTTGTGTCAATCTTGTCGTAAAACATATGAGTTTAAGTTGTGTGCCGCGGATGCGCCATTTTTAAATTTTTGCCTGAACACTATGCTGTCTCTGTATCGTAAATCAATTTAAATATGTAATTTAAAAAACTGTTTTAAACTTTTTTAGGCTTGATGCAGGTGTTTGTACCCCACGTTGGGCACCATCTGTTGTAAGTTTTTTTTGGCCTGTTTGGGTCTGGAGATTTGTGACTTGGCGCGCATGTGGTGTCGGCGGTTTGGAGCCTGGTCTGTGTGTTTGTGGCTTTTGTCCCCCCCCCAAAAATGAATCACACACTTATATACTTTAACACTGTTTGGCCCATATCTTAAGCACATTACTAGCTAGCTCTTTCTTCTTAGATTAACCCATTTTCATTAATCTTCCCGCCACGTGGCTCAGCCCGTGGCTGGCCGGTACCACTTACATGTCTGCTCCTCTTGGGGGTCCGATACAGAGTGAGTAACTCCACCCTCCTTCTACTTGGCTGCCTCTGATTCTCCACCCACATCTATAGTATCCTGCATGGGTCTAAACAGTTATTTATTTACATCATACAGAGATCATTCTACCACACAAAACAGACATTTTCTCCCTGGGTTGCATTTAACCACTCATGATATCTGAAGTCTTCAACTTGAATCTTACTGGCTATATTTTATTAATGAGGAATCTGCAGTCACACACACACACACACACACACACACACACTCACTCACTCACTCACTCACAAGCAGGCTAGAGGAACTCTTATACTAGACACATGAACACCAGCAACTCTCTTTCTGGATCTACAGCCTTGCTTGGTAATATTCCTGTGGTGATAGTAGATCAGGCCAAACAGTATGGACAGTGTGGGTTTATTTTACATTTGTCAGCATTACTTCAGACCACCAAAAGTATTCTTGGTTTAGTGGCTTTCCAATGAAGTTATAAATTCCACTCCTCCTTCCTTCTGAACAATATCCTTAAACAATAAAAATATGATTTTCTTGCAATTTTTCTTTTTAACACATGGAAGAGAGATAAATGAGCAGAAACTTTTATCATGTCCATGTTCTAGTCTTTGTCATTTTTCTTACCATAATGAGTCCCTTTTAGTTATAAGCCCACAATTTTAACTCTACCTAAAGCTAAGTGAATAAAACTCTATCCTTTGAATGCCCTCTCTGCCTCACTCAAAAAAAAAAAAATATCTTCTTTGAATGTTTGAAGCAATTAACTTAACCTCACTGTTGAAAACATAAATACCAATAGTGGTTCACAGCAGCTGAGATGTCTCAGGGGAGAGTTTGTTATGTGTCTTTATAGCAATCTGACTGAAGCATCACCTTCTCTGATAGAATTGGGAAATGTGACCATTGATCACAATGATGGCTTTATGATGCTGCAATAGCCTCTCTCCCATTATCTTGTCTTCCTTTATGTCTCATGAAAAAGCAGCATGCTCCTTATTTTAATACCTTTGGGAAATTTGTAGGAGGATGGAATATGCAAGTCATCTATGGTTTTGTTTTTATACATCCTAAACTCTTAAAAGAATTTAGAGATCAAAGAATGGGAAGACGAAAATCCTCGGCTAAAGATCTTGCTCCGTTGAAGTAGCAAAGAAGATACTGTTCCTCCTTCAAAGTTTAATTTAAAGCAGTGTGTCAAGCAACGGTAATAGTTAGTATCCTTTTGTGCCAAGAGTGGAGGGAGGCGTGTCCTACTGCCTAGCTGTAACTTCACCTGGATGTTTGCGTATCTGAAGGGAAATATCTTGTTCTGCACAGGTGGATAGAAACTAAGGCAGAGAGGCTTGCAGAGAATGTCCTCCTGAACAGATTACAAGTGATTGTAATTGGCCTGAATTACATGAAGAGGACTGAATATAGAATGCATGTGTCTGGACCAAGGTGAGCAGATCGTGTAATGAAAAATAAGAATAAGCCTCTCCAGAGGCTCAGCATTGTGCACACTGAAGAGACAGAAATCAATATGATTGACACTGTATGCTCTACTGGCCTAGAGGGATAAATACCAGGTTTAGAAACTCTTTTGATATACGGAAAGAAAAAGCAATTCTGTTGTTTACAGTTGCAACAATATATAACTGGGTAGTAGAATGCTATCAACTTCTAACTGTATATAGGAAGTTGTGAATATATCAACGTACTTTACATTCCCAGGTTGACTTAAGCACATTGAATTTGGTGAAGTTTCAGGGATATTATTTGACTGGGAGTCTGATTGTGACTCTCTAGAATAAAACCCAAGTATCAGAAGTAAAAGTAAAAGTGCAGCCTACTATTCAAACTGTTTATTCAGAAGGCCAGCTGGGTAAGTCACTGCTCAGGTTGATAGTTTTGTTGGTCAGGTTTCGATTATAAGATTCTTTTCTCTGCCAATTTTGCCCTAATATTTCTTCCAGTCTTGTCAACTCGATTGAACTTCTGCAGTCTGAAACTAAAACAATTGATTCAAGTACTATCTGCTTGTTACTGGGATCTTAAGTTCCTAAACATGCAGATGGAAACTCACTTTACTTTGAAGAGGTTATAAAAAACTGTGACTGATGACAACTTAGCCCTTATTTTCAACTGTTGTACTTTTTAGATCTCAAACATCCTGCATGGG
This sequence comes from Sigmodon hispidus, assembly GCA_004025045.1. Lineage (NCBI taxonomy): Eukaryota > Metazoa > Chordata > Mammalia > Rodentia > Cricetidae > Sigmodon > Sigmodon hispidus. The sequence goes on from PVIH01015850.1 coordinate 37,954, forward strand.
TCCTGCCCTCTGAGTATGAACTAGAAGTACTGTGAGTGCAGATTCACTCATCCTTGACCTCAAATAAAAGTGTTTAATCTCTCAGTTTTACTATAATTTCAATACATAATGTATATTTTTTCAGAATCATATAAAGTAGTTAATGCTTCATTTGTCCTTTGGTGTAAGGATTAGCATAGTTGGAGTTATAAATTATTTTAGCTAAATGCAATAAACTTGTTTGGATGCAAAGAGTATGAAAATATATATACAAAAATTAAGCTACTTGTTAAAATGGAGTATAAATATAAGAATCTAGGAAGATAGCTGGATGGCATCAGATGAATAAATAAAGTTTCTCTGGGTGGAAGATAAGAAAATACAAGGCAGGTAATTATAATGGCAGTGCACAGCTGAGATGAGGAACTAGGTTGGTACAATATGGGAGCAAGGATGCCAAAGTTTGTTTTCACTAGTCAGAAAATGTCATCCAGTCACCAGTAACAATAAGAATGATTGTTATTTAAAAAGAATATCATCATTGTCGTGTCCAATGCAGACAACATACTAGAAAGCATTCACACTGACATCACTTGAAAACAATTGAAAAAAATGGAAAAATATAAAGTCTAGATTCTTTTCTTCTTTGCATTTTTTTTCATTTTTATTATTATGAACAAAGAAGTCACACTTTCTAAACTTGTATATCCTTATTCAAGGTCCCTACCCCAGCTCACCACATCAGGTCATTCTTTCTTCTCCACAAATCCCCATCCCATCCCTGGGCAGGCTGCAGGCAATCCCATGGTCCCACTGCCCCAATATTGCTTACTTCAGTCTCCACTCCTGGCAGATGCAGTTTTCTCCTCACACCCTCAAGAGTGAGTCCGGTGTTCCTCTAGGGGGAGTGGGATCCAAGGTGTCAGTCCAGGGTGTTTCTGATCCCAAGCTGTTCAGTGGTTGTGGTTTGCAGCTTGGGCATGCTTTGCTTTTTTCTTGTTTGTTTGTTTAGAGTCCACTAATGAGTGAGTACATCCCGTGCTTGTCTTTCTGAGTTTGTGATACCTCGCTCAGTAGGATATTCTCCAAATCCATCCATTTGCCTGCAAATTTTAGGATATCATTTTTCTTACTGCTGAGTAGTACTCCATTGTGTAGTTGTACCACAGTTTGTTAATCCATTCTTCAGTTGAAGGACATCTAGGTTGTTTCCAGGTTCTTGCTATTACAAATAATGCTGCTATGAACATAGTTAAGCTAATACCTTTGGAGTGTGACTGTGCATCTTTAGGGTATACACGAAGAAGTGGTATTACTGGGTTCTTGGGGAGATTGATTCTCAGTTTTCTGAGAAACTGCCATACTGCATTCCAAAGTGGCTGAACAAGCTTACACTCCCACCAACAATGGAGGAGTTGCTCTGTATCCTTTCTAGCATAGGCTGTCCTCTGTGTCTTTTATCTTAACCAATTTAACAGGTGTCAGATGGTATCTCAAAGTTGTTTTGATTTGCATTTCTCTGATGGCTAAAGATGATGAGCACTTTTTCAGGTGCCTTTCAGCCATTCGTAATTCTTCTGCTGACAATTCCCTTTTTATATCTGTACCCCATTTTTCATTGGATTATTCAAGGTTTTGGGCTCTAGATTCTTGAGTTGTTTATATATCTTAGAGATCAGTCCTCTATCACTTATAGGGTTGGTGAAAATCTTTTCTCATTCTGTAGACTGGCATTTTGTCCTATTGACAGTTTCCTTGGTTTTACAGAAGCTTCTTAGCTACAGGAGATCCCACTTATTGACTGTTGTTCTTAGTATCTGTGCCACTGGTGTTATATTTAGGAAGTGTTCGCCTGTACCAATTCGTAGAAGTGTATTTCCCACTTTCTTTTCTATCAAGTTTAAAGTGGCTCGGTTTATGTTGAGGTCTTTGATCCACTTGGATTTGAGTTTTGTGCAGGGTGACAGGCTTGGCTCTATTTGCATTTTTCTACTCACTTCCAACCGGCTATGCCAACACCATTTGTTGAATATACTATCATTTTTCCATTGAATATTTTGAGCCTCTTTGTCAACGATCAGGTGTTCATAGGTTTTTGTTTTAATGTCTGGATCCTCAATTCTATTTCATTGATGCACAAGTCTGTTTTTATGCCAGTACCAGGCTGTTTTTATTACTGTAGCTCTATAGTATAACTTGAAGTCAGGGATGGTGATACCTCTTGAGGTCCTTTTGTTGAGTAAAATTGTTTTGGCAATCCTGGTTTTCCTGTTGTTCCAAATGAAATTGAATATTGTTCTTTCAAGGTCCAAAAAATATTGTGTTGGGATTTTGATGGGCAGTGCCTTGAATCTGTAGATTGCCTTTGGTAGAATTGCCATTTTTACTATATTGATCCTACCTATCCAGGAACATGGGAGAACTTTCCATTTTCTGATATCCTCTTCAATTTCTTTCTTCAGTGATTTAAAATTTTTTGTCAAATAGGTCTGTTACTTCTTTGGTTATAATTACTCCATACTATTTGCTGCTATAATGAAGGGTAATGTTTCCCTTATTTCTTTTTCAGTTCTTCTATCTTTAGTGTATAGAAGGGCTACTGATTTCTTTGAGTTAATCTTGTATCCTGCCAATTTGCTGAAGGTGTTTTTCAGCTGTAGCATTTCTTTAGAATAATTTTGTGGGTCACTTATGTATACAATCATATCATCTGCAAATAGAGATAGCTTCACTTCTTCCTTTCCAATTTGTATCCCCTTAATCTCCTTTCGTTCTCTTATTGCTTTAGCTAAAATTTCAAGAACTACATTAAATAGGTAAGGGGAGAGAGGACATCCTTGTCTCCTTCCTGATTTTAGTGAGATTGCTTTGAGTTTTTTCTCCATTAAGTTTGATACTGGCTGTTGCCTTTGTGTAAATCGCCTTTATTATATTTAGATATTTTCCCTGTATTCCTGATCTCTCCAGGGCTTTAATCATAAAGGAGTGTTGGATTTTGTCAAAGGCTTCTTCAGCAACTAAGGATATGATCATGTGGTTTTGTTCCTTTAATTTGTTTATATGATGGATAATGTTCACAGTTTTTCGTATGTTAAACCAGCCCTGCATTTTTGGGATGAAGCCTACTTGGTCATGGTGGATGATATTTTTTATGCATTGTTGTATACAGTTTGCTAAAATTTAGTTGAGAATTTTAGCATCAATATTCATGAAAGAAATTCATCTATAATTCTCCTTCTTTGTTGTATCTTTGAGTGGCTAGGGTATTAGGGTAATTGTGGCCTCATAGAAGGAATTTGGCAATATTCCTTCAGTTTCTACTTGTGAAATAGTTTGAGGAGTAATGGTAGTAATTCTTTGAATGTCTGAATTCAATTAGAATTCGGTGCTGAAACCATCTGGACCAGGGCTTTTATTTTTGGGGAGGCTTTTAATGACAGCTTCAATTTCCTTAAGGGTTATAGGCCTGTTTAGGTAACTAATCTGATCTTCATTTAATTTTGGTAGATGGTACCTTTCCAGAAAGCTGTCCATTTCATCGAGGTTTTCCATTTTTGTGGAATACAGATTTTCAAAGTATGATCTGATAATTCTCTGCATTTTCTGGGCGTCTGTTGTTAATATCCCCCTTTTCATTTCTGATTTTGTTGATTTGAACACTCTCTGGTTTTTGATTAGTTTGGCTAAGGGCTTATCTATCTTGTTGACTTTCTCAAAGAACCAACTCTTAGATTCATTGATTCTTTGTATTGTTCTTTTTGTTTCAATTGCATTGATTTCAGCTCTAAGTTTGATTATTTCCTGCTGTCTACTCCTTCTAGATGAGTTAGCTTCTAATTGTTCTAAGACTTTCAGCTGAGCTGTTAGGTCTCTAGTGTGTGATTTCTCTAGTTTTTTCATGTAGGCATCTAGCGCTATGAATTTTCCTCTTACGACTGCTTTCATTGTGTCCCACATGTTTGGATATGTTGTGGATTCATTTTCATTAAATTCTAGGAAGACTGATTTCTTTCTTAATTTCTTCCTTGACCCAGAGATGGTTCAGCTGAGTGATGTTTAGTTTCCATGAGTTGGTAGGCTTTCTTTGATTTTTGATGTTGTTGAACTCTAACTTTAGGCCCTGGTGGTCCGATATGTTACAAGGGATTATTTTCATTTTTTGTATATATTGATATTTGCTTTATGACCAATTATTGGGAAATTTTAGGGAAATTTCCATGGAGAAAGTCTAGATTCTTAATAGCATTAAACTTAATCAAATAATTAGGAATTTTTTGTTCAAAATTAAGTAAAAGCAAGAAAACAGAATCTAGATGGAGTACAAAACACATTTTTATTGATATAATTTTCAAACCAAATGCACAGAAATTTTGCCTCAGTAAGATTCTTTATAGCTGGTTGGTGGTGCTGTATGCCTTTAATTCCAGCACTCAAGTGACAGATGCCAGCCTAGTCTGTTATGTGAGTTCTAGGACAATCAGACCTATGCAGAGAAACACTATCTTGAAAAATAACAAAGCAAAACAAAATAAGATGACAAAAACTTTTCTTGGACCAGAATTAGAAGCTTAATGCCATCTCTGGAAAGCTCACAGTTAATCATTCTCCTCTCAAAACGCAGACACACAAGACTGTACAAGTTCTGGTACTGTTCACTCAGTTATACAAAAAACCACTTGCCTAACCAATGATGTCTGTGAATAAATTTCTTTTGTTACTGAGAAGAATACGATGTATGAAGAAAAAGCAAATTTACTGAGGCCTCCTTTTTCAGCCAAGAAAAGAATTTATTTCCTGATTGTCTTTATGCATTAGAAAAGTCAGTGTGGAGTGCACTATATATGTCAATAAAACTTAATTAGTGGAGAGTGTCGTTCAAGATTGTTATACCCTTGCTAATTTGCTGCTTGATGGTTGTAGCAATTATAGACACATGGGGTTTTCTAACTTCACATTTCCTAGTGGATTTATCAATTTCTTTTATCATTCACTCAGTGTTGCTGCATATGTAGTTTGTTGTCACTAAGGAAAAGGTTGTTTAGAACTAGTATAGATGTATATAATTTATAGAGTGCTTATTTGTTTCTATTACAAGCACTTCTTTACAAATCACAGATACCTCTCAACATTAAGTCTTCTTTGGCATATAGTAGTATGAGCATCCCAGATATCTTTAATTAAAATATGCATGGTCAGCTTTTAACAATCTTGTTGTTTTTAACCATTTTTATAATTATTTATAATGAACTTCTTGTAGATTTATAATTGGATTTTCTTTTCTTGTTCAGTGTAATAATCTTTGACTTGAAGTGTATAGATCATTTACATTTAATACAGTTACCAGTGTGGGTGGATTCAAGCTACAGCTTTGCTGTTTGGATTGTAATTTTGAAAAAGAAGAAAATTGAAAATTCTATGATGCTTTGGATGCAGACATAATAATAAACCACAACCAACATGTGATATTTAAAGATACCTAATTAGAGATATTTCAGGCCTTTATATGATAAATAATTTACAAAATTTTTAGCCCATATTTTGAGCAGGTCATTTTGTATAATCATGAAGCAAAAATTATGAGGTTTATTTGCCAAATTATTTTGCAAACTAAGACACATTTAAAAGAAAAAAAGGAAGAAAGGAAGGAAAAAACAGAACAAAGAATAAATGTTGATAGAACATGTACACTCTCTAAAACTAGAAATTGTTATCTGATCCTTTTATAAATAACTTTTCCACTTTTTATTTAAACTTATAAGTTAGAAAAAGTAGACAGAGGAAAAATTATATGGAAATATTCCCTACCAAACTGTACAGTAGGATGTCTGTATACCCTAAAGCCATTTACAGGATAAATCATGATATATATTTGAAATTTGTCCAATTTCTGGACAAACAGCTTCTATATTTTTTGGAATTTTTAGAGAGATCGATATTTTGTGTCCTAATTATAGATACAGTGGCCATGGCCTCAGAGAAATAAAGAATAAGGTTTTTCTGGAGAGACGTTCAAGGTTCAAAGACTTATTTGATCACCTATGTGAACAAATTCATAAGAATGATTTTGACCCACAGTGAAAATGAAAAGATGAATGTCAGGGAGCTTTTGGATTATTGAACACATGGAGCCTCCAGGAGCTTGGCACAAATCAGAATGTCATATGATCCTCATCCCCTTTATATAGAACTCATTTTATGGGAGACATTTCTTCCATCCATTGTAATATTCTTTGTAACAAGTATATGTAAGTACTTCTTTAAATTTCAGGAGTCACTCTAAAACATAGTAGAACTTATTAATGTGGTTTTGGAAATCCCTGATTTGTAGTCAGTAGACAAGAAGTGTAAGTAGCAGTGCACTTGTAGCCAATTGTGAAACAGAGATCTCTGTGAGACTGAGTATTCAGGCTGCAGAATCTTGTACTGTCTCTAGGTAGTATCCAATTAAGTTGAACTAAAACATGCTTAGCTGATACCTGAAATGCACATGGTTGCCTTGTTAGGGTGGGCAAAACCTTACACACCTTTGCAACTGCAGTATTTAATAAGAATTGTGTTATGAGACTATTAAAGAACAAACATATTGTTTTATTTTATTTTCTATATCCTCATAGATGTTAAAGTGCTTCTATAGAAGAAACTTTCTGGCCATATAGTCTTACAAATTAATTTTACCAAGAATATTATAAAAGACATTTCTAAAAAGAGGAAGATAATAAAGTAAACATTCTTCAGCTTATTTTATAAATTCAGTACAACTTTAAAACCAAAGCTGATAACCAAAAAAATGCCTTATTCATAAAAATTGAGACAAAGATTCCTAATATATTGTTTTGGGGGAAAACACATTAGCATTTCTTTAAATTTAACACCAATGATATATTTAAAAAATCATATTTGGATTTTTGAAACAATCTCCACCTGCTGCAGTAAGAAACATGATGAGGAATTAGAATAATAATTATCTACATGGTAGTGAGAAAGTCCACTTGTCCATTAAAGTGGCAGTTCTAATGTCTTCTCTAGAATCTGACTGCAAAAGTCATGTGTAGTTACCTAGGTTACAGAAACAGGCATATATTTTCTCCAATTGAGTGGATCTTTAGTACAAAATGACTTCTAATATTTTCCTCCAAAATGTATGTACCATTGTGGTACTATTGGGGATATCTCATCATGTTGGCCATTGCTGTGGTTTGGAGGTTTTATAGCTGAGTAGGGCTATATATTACTTTTCTCCTTGGCAGCTTGCATAATAACTTTGAAAACTATAAGAGCTAATACTCAGGGAGAAGAATTTCAGGACAGTTCTAGTGTGACTCTTCCAAGTGCCCTGTGTCTAAATATGTGGTATATTTAATGATAGGTCTTATTTTCCCATACAGAGAAACAAACAAAGGCAATGACTATAGCTTATACTATTTTGATTTTTTTTTATTATGGATAAAGTCATATTTTTAATCTATATATACCCTTGTTTAAGCTCTCTTCCCTCTCCCATCCCTTCCAGCCACTTTCTCTTCTCCACATCACTTTATCTTCTCCCCAGCAAGGGCAGGAGGTCCCAAAGGCCCAATGTGGCTTAGTTTAGCATCTACTCCTGGCAGGTCCAGTTTCCTCAACCCAACATCAAGACTAGGTCAGATGTTCCTCTGGAGGGAGTGGGATCCAAGGTGTCGGCATTTGATTTCCTGCCCAACAACTTAAAAGGAAGTTTCACATACATTGTATTTGGGGTTTTGTTAAATAAGTCTTTGGGAGAGATTTATCATCCCAAGTTTCGTAATTTCATTTGAAGTATATGTAAGTATATATACATTAATATATATTACATATAAACAGGCCCAGAAACTATTTACAATAGCAGCTGTCCATAATCAGGCTGAGTATCATTTGTGGGATTCACCTCATATTTTCTCATTATTATCACCAAATTTGCTGAAAACAACAAAGAATTCTTCTTTTTGTACTACTTTATATTTAATGATAATTCAATAGCAGAACAGGTCTTGAGCTAAACAGATTGTTTGAGAGATGATATTAAAATTTTACAAGAACAGTAGAAAAATTATACATGTCAGTGAATACATCAGTGAGGAACCCTACAAGCCCATTTTAAGTATGCTTTTATATGCTTAAACACATAATATATTCTCTAGATCTGAAATTAATTAAAAAAGATGATTCATTCTATAAAATACCTTGGAAAAATAGGTGACCACCTATAAATAATAAAACTCATATAATATATAAAGGAGGTTTCAAAAATGAATCAAATATTTAAATGTCAAATGTTAACAGTAGCATGCTGTAGATCTAGGAAATAAGTGACCCTAATTCTCTTTTGTAAAACCAAAATCCCCTGGTAATTACAGGATCTAATTTTCTACTTCTTAACCTGCTGTGCATATTTGAACATTGGGCATATGCCTGTTCCTATTTAAATATCCCTCTAATCTTTTCCTATATGACTTCTTTTTTGTCTTTCTTTATTATTATTATTATTATTATTATTAACAAAGAAGTCACACTTTCTATCTTTGTATATCCTTATTCAAGATCCCTTCACCCTCCTACCACATCAGGTCATTCCTTCTTCTCCACAACTCCCCATCCCCTCCCTGGGCAGGCTGCAGGCAGTTCCATGGTCCCATTGCCCCAATATTGCTTAGTTTAGTCTCCACTCCTGGCAGATGCAGTTTTCTTCCCACTCCCTCAAAAGTAAGTCAGATGTTCCTCTACAGGGAGTGGGATCCAAGGTGACAGTCCAGGGTGTTTCTGATACCAAGCTGTTCAGTGGTTGTGGTTTGCAGCTTGGGCATGCTTTGCTTTTTTCTTGTTTGTTAGTTTGTTTAAAGTCCACTAATGAGTGAATATATCCCCTGCTTGTCTTTCTGAGTTTGTGATACCTCGCTCAGTAGGATATTCTCCAAATCCATCCATTTGCCTACAAATTTGAGGTTATCAATTTTTCTTACTGCTGAGTAGTACTCCATTGTGTAGATGTACCACAGTTTGTTAATCCATTCTTCAGTTGAGGGACATCTAGGTTGTTTCCAGGTTCTTGCTATTACAAATAATGCTGCTATGAACATAGTTGATCTAATGCCTTTGGAGTGTGACTGTGCATCTTTAGGGTATACACCCAGAAGTGGTATTGCTGGCTCCTTGGGGAGATTGATTCTCAGTTTTCTGAGAAACTGCCATACTGCATTCCAAAGTGGCTGAACAAGCTTACACTCCCACCAACAATGGAGGAGTGTTCCTCTTGCTCCACATCCTCTCTCGCATAGGACTATATTAATTTTCAACCCACACTCATACGCATACACACCTGATCTTTGACAAAGAGGCACAAAATACTGAATGGAAAAAAGATAGTATATTTAACAAATGGTGTTGGCATAGCTGGATGGAAGTGTGTAGAAAAATGCAAATAGATCCGGGCCTATCACCCTGCACAAAACTCAAATCCAAGTGGATCAAGGACCTCAATATAAACCCAGCCACTTTAAACTTGATAGAAAAGAAAGTGGGAAATATACTTCTACGAATTGGCACAGGTGACCACTTCCTAAATATAACACCATTGGTACAGACACTAAGACCAACAATCAATAAGTGGGATCTCCTGAAGCTAAGAAGCTTCTGTAAAGCCAAGGACACTGTCAATAGGACAAAACGCCAGCCTACAGAATGGGAAAAGATTTTCGCCAACCCTACAAGTGATAGAGGACTGATGTCTAAGATATATAAAGAACTCAAGAATCTAGAGTCCAAAACCTTGAATAACCCAATCAAAAAATGGGGTACAGATCTAAAAAGGGATTTCTCAGCAGAGGAACTACGAATGGCTGAAAGGCACCTGAAAACGTGCTCTTCATCTTTAGCCATCAGAGAAATGCAAATCAAAACAACTTTGAGATACCACCTAACACCTGTTAGATTGGCTAAGATAAAAGGCACAGATGACAGCCTATGTTGGAGAGGATTCGGAGCAAAGGGAACACTCCTCCATTGTTGGTGGGAGTGTAAGCTTGTTCAGCCACTTTGGAATGCAATATGGAGGTTTCTCAGAAAATTGAGAATCAATCTCCCCAAGGACCCAGCAATACCACTTCTGGGTGTATACCCTAAAGAGGCACATTCACACTCCAAAGGTATTAGCTCAACTATGTTCATAGCAGCATTATTTGTAATA
>PVIH01015851.1:0-47933 GCA_004025045.1 Sigmodon hispidus
CTGAGCCACACCCCAGCCCCTCACTGGGGGATTCTAGGCAGGGGCTCTACCACTGAGCCACACCCCAGCCCCTCACTGGGGGATTCTAGGCTCCACTTCAGATATCTAACTCCAAGCTCTTCAAACCAGTTTTTATCTGAACCAGTTCATCTGCCACTTACTGTCACAAAAATAAAGAGAAAGAACTCCTATGTGGAGGGAGAAACAACCTACCTGTCCTATTGAAGATGGGAACATTCTTGGCTTCTAGGCTCAGGCTGAAGGAGGAGGTTGACAGGAGACTGGGAAATAGGAGTGAGGAGGTAGTGGGCTGTGGGTCTTTGGAGGAGCTTCCTAGCCACACTCCTACCATCTGACCCCACCCCGTCATCTTTCCGATGCTTGTGCACATCCGAAACCACAGTCCTTTAGCCATCCTCGAGAAAGATGGAGATACTGTGGGGAGGCTCTCGCGCTCTCCTGTTCTTTGCTTCCCCCGCCCAGCAAATATTACCCAGCAGCTTTTCACCCTGCACACATCACCCTTGACCATGGCTGCCACTGAGGAAGGCTGTACAGAGACCGTTTCAGGACCTGACCCCGCTCACTCATTTGACCGTCTCTGGCTCTTGTTCCCACAACTACATTCCTTATCCCAAGTTTGGGGGCAGCAAGAGTGGACATCCATCACATGAGTCAACTGGGTTCCTAATTCGGCAAGTCATCCACCCTCTCTGAACCAATTTCCTCATCTGGAAAACAAAACCAAAAAACAACAACAAACTGCTCACAATAAGAGCATCTAGGACTGGGAATGTAGCTGAGCTGCTGTTACCTTGCAGGAAGATCTTGGCTCAACAGATACTCTAAATCTATGGTTGGTGGTGCATGCCTGAAATAGCAGCACTCTGGAGGCAGAGGTAATAGGATTAGAAGAAGTTCAAAGTCATCCTCTGCTACATGGGAAATTTCAGCTCAGCTGAAGCTGGGAGTCTGGAGTAGGGGTTTAATAAAGAGTGGAACATCACAAGTGAAATAGAAACATTATCTGCTGTGGTTGTTGTAACTGGTATAAACTCTATTCCTCCCAGTTCAGGGTGGATGGGCCTATACACTTTATTCCATCTCACACCTGTGTACTAAGTGCCACTGCTGGTGGGTTTTTAAACCGTGGTCCTGGAGTGCCACCTAGTGGTAGATTCTAGTCTTGCAAGACAGGGGTTGAGGGATTACGGGCTCCTTGTCCCCAGCACCTTCATTTCTCCCTGTGTGTCGTTCTAGGCCCTGGACACACACCCAGAAGGATTGAGAGTATTTCTCTGCCTGAACGACTAGAGGGGCCTGCGTATGGGTGGGTGGAGCCACACCTTGGCCTCGGTCTAGAAATCATTTACTCCATCAACAACACTAGGGGGCGATGGTGAGCCAGCTCTGGAGTCGTGAGCCTGGACTACTTTCCAACTTTAGCTTTGAGTTAGGGTCTTAGGCAGCCAGGCTGGCCTGAACTTGCTGTGCAGCTGAGGATGACCTTGAGCTCCTGATTTTCTGCTTTCCCTCCCTTCTGAATCCGCTCTCTCTATGGGTTCATGTGCTCTACTCCCCAGGGCTGAGTATGGAATGGGCCAGGGTGACAGCAAGATTGTGCAAGTGGAATTCTGTTAGCATTGATTACAGGCCTGCTTTTCAAACTGTTTCCTAAGCTACTGGACTTGGTCTTCCCAGGCCTTCACTGGTGGATTCTAGTTAAATGCTCCACTGTTAGTTAAGCAACGTCCCCTGGATCCTCTTGGCATTGTCTAGGACTTCTCTGCTGGTTATGTGATGATTTGATTGTCAACTAGACAGGACCCTAGAGTCAACTTACAATTCTGCTTCTGGGTAGATCTTTGAGGCTATTTTCTGGGAGGATCAAATAAGAATTGAAGACCCTGGCAGCAGAAGGTGACCTATTTATCCAGAAATAAATGGCAAGTCTCTTTTCTGAGGAGAACCTTGCCTTCCTTTTTCTTTTCTTTTTATTTTTGTGAAGGACAATTGTGTGTGTGAGAAGGTTGGGGTACTCAGAGTACTGGCTCTCTCTTTCTACTGTTTGAGTTCCAGTGTGAGTCATCTCACTGGTCTGTACTGTTGAGGCACTCAGTTCACAGGCTCTCCTGTGGGGATATATTTTATATTTAAAAAAGTCAGCCTGGAATATCAGAGGACAGAATCACCCACAGTTAAGCCTTGAAGGTGGCCCATGCCTTTAATACCATCACTCAGGAGACAGAGATCTTTCTGGATTTCTGTGAGTTCAAGGCCTAGCTGCCAAGCAGTAGTAGCTCACACCTTCAATCCTAACTGTAGAATTATGATGCAGAATTGAACCAGAAAGTAAAACAGCTGGGCAGGGAAGATATATAAGGCAGGAGAAGGCAGAAATTCAGGCACTCTGTAGTAGTGACCGACCAGACTGAGGACCCTTGAAGATAGCATTTGCCCTGGTTTGGTCTGAGCAGTTGGCTGGGTGAGAATTGACTGTAGTCTGTTTCCTCTCTCTGATATTCCAGCTTTTCCCCAATATCCGGTTCTGGGTTTTCATTATATGCTAACTGTAGTTGGTGCAATACTCTCCAGCATGCAGATGGCCACTGTGGAACTACCCAGCCCTTACTGTGGAGGAGGCTATCCCTTTATCCCATATGCCTCATTCTAAGCCTTTAGAGGCTGACACAGCACACACACACACACACACACACACACACACACACAGAGTTTCTGTTACAGGTGTTAACATGCAGAAAATTATGGGCAGCTTATGGTTCAAACAAGTATCCAGAGAAACTTCATAGCCCTTTTTCTTTTCTTTTCTTTTTTAAATAAAATGTATTTTGTGGCCAGGTGGTTTAGGTCTTTAATTTCAGCACTCAGGAGGCAGAGGTAGATGGATCTCAAGGCCAACTTGCTCTGTAGACCAAGTTCCACCACATAGACACCCCTGTCTTGTTTCCCAAAGGTACCTTTTGTTACTGGGGGTATGGCATATATATACACCACAGCATGTGTGATGTGAGAGCAACCTTATGGAGTTAGTACTTTTCTGAGGATCCCACACAGGCTATCAGGCTTGCCTGGCAAACACTTTATCCACTGAGCCATCTCACTGGTCTTGACACCTTTCTAAGATAGCATTAACTGGCATAAAGGGCTATGGGAAGGTGGGCTCAGACTGGTATGGCTTGAAGGGAACTATCCCCACATGTGGTCCCCAGCTGGTGATTTGACATGCAGGGCCCTAAGGGCGGGTCTTGAGCCTTACTAGCTGGCTCCGCCTGAGGTTGGGTCTCCGCTTTCTGTGAGGAGGTGGCTATGTACACTGTGTCCTTGCCACCCTACCTTTCTTGGCATGATGGAGTGCTCTTATCAACCGTGACTGACAACCACCCTGGCACTGCTTGTCAGGTGTCCTGTTGCAGCACGGATATAGATGGGACAGGAAGAAGTGGAGATGAGACACAGCCACTAGGGGTTTACACAATCAGGGACTATAGAACTTTTTAGAAGTATAATCCACCCTCCAGTTTGGAAATACCAGTCACAGCTGCAAGCCATATTCTCAGCTAAAGAGCCTTAAATCCTAGCATACTGAACTGAGGTCTTGGGGTCCTCTGGATCTATAGCAGCGACAGGGGAGCCTTGTGGTGGTTTGGATAGGAATGTCCCCCAAAGAACCATGTGTTTGAATGTTTGGTCACAGGGAGGTGGCGCTACTAGGTGTGGGCTTTGAGGTTTCAAGCTGAGCCTGGTCAGTTCTGTCTCTTCCTCCTGCCTGTGGATCCGGATGTGGAACTCCCACCTACCTCTCCAGCGCCATGCTTGCCTGTACACTACCAGCTTCCCACCATGATGAGAATGGACTTAGCCTCCGAAACTGTAAACCAGCCTCAATAAATGTGTTCCTTACAAGAGTTGCCATGGTCATGGTGTCTCTTAACAGTAAGATAAGCCTTCCAGGCTAGAGAAATAGCAGCTTCTCAGGCTAAATGGTTGCCTGTGCTGGCCTTGGTGACCTGTGTTTCCTGTCCTTGCTTTTCCCCACTGGCACTTAGCGCACAGCGGGGCAGTTGCTGGGTACTGCCCCTGCTAAGAACAGCTCCACAGCACTGAACACGTCAGCTTTGCGACAATGCAGGGTTGGTCCAGAAGACACTCTGAGGAGTACACAGTAAGTAGTTTCCTTGCAAAGCTCAGCTAAGAGCAGAGGGCCTGAGGTCAGAGTACAGCCTGCACAGGTCTCAGCAGAGTCGGATGCTTCTGTGCTACTCTTAGCCCCACAATGCCCACTCACTCTGAGCCATCCAGAATCAGGCTCCACTTACCTCCTAGGCATCTGCGTGTGGTGGACCTTGCTGATGTGGGTCTGAGATGAGGTTTGACTTACAATAATGACTTTATTTTATTTTAACATATTTAATTACAGAACGTAAAATAGCTGGGGGGTGGGCCCCAGCCTCGCCCCACCCTGAGGCTACCAGGAGGCCTCCCTGATGACCCTCTTTTAGGGTCTTCCTATGGTGGGGCCCTATTGCTTCACCAAGGGAGGAGCCATGCAGATGAGGGGGCAGGACCTCCTCTTGGCCCCACCCCTACCCAGATTGGCCTTCCTCCGAATGCCCAGGCTGTGCCCTACCCAGTCTCAACTCCTCCTTCCTCTGACCAGGAGCCTGTTCTCTGCTGCCCCGCGCTGCCCCCACCCCCTCTGCAACCTAAAGGGGAATAAATACAAACTTTACAAAGTAAAAGGGGGTCCAACGTTGCCCTGGGGCGGGGCAGCAGGCCGAAGGCAGGGCCATCCAGCTGGGCGGGCCCTGGTTCACTGCTGTGGGCAGCCTCACATCATTCCTAGCTGCAGCAGCGTGTTGGCATATGCCATGGGCTTGACGTTGGGGTGAGGCTGCAACAGAGGCAGAAGGAGCGGACAGTCAGAGGGCCCACCCACAGGCAGCCCCCACCCAGCAGCGCCCTGTCCCGGCCACTCACCACTGCTGTGAATTGGTGGAACTGGGGCCGCAGGTCCGAGCCCTGGAGGTGGATGTAGGAGGCTTTGTTTCCCATCTGGTCACTGCAGGGACAGAAGCAGGGGGGATGTGTGGTTGGGGCTAGAGGCCAAGAAGAGAAGAGGAGGGGGGAGAAAGGAAACAGGGGGAGTGGAGAGGGAGACAGACTGGCCGTAGACAGAGATGGTGGAGGCAGAAGAAGCCAGATTGAAGACGGTGGAACAGGAAAGCCCTGGGAAGCTGGGGGAAGCTGGAGACCTGCCTCACCACTGCCCTAGCAACTGGAGGTGCAGGGGACAGGACAGGGTGACATGACAGCACCAGGACGTTACAGCCTAGTGGAGGAACAGGACCGCACGCAGCCTTGTAGCCTAGCTTCCCCCACACATAGAGGACAGTTAGGGTGCAGATGAACCCAGTGAAAAGGCAGGCCTGGGTCCAAAGGAAGAGACTCTAACGCCTGGGGCTGGGGAACAGCACTGGCCACAGGTGCCCTTCCTAGGGTGGGAGCTTTGAGGAAAATTAAAGCCCAAACCTGCCACCACAGTGGCCCCTGTGTGTAACCTACCACTTGAGAGGCTTGCAACAAAACACCATGAGTTGGATACCAGCCTAGACTAGAGTAAAGCGCACATGAGCCAGCCTGTGGCAGGGCAGAGGGCAGACGCACCAATAGTTGGGGGCGGAGAAGACAGTGACACAGCGGCCACCGTGGGCCACCTCATAGCCCTCAGCCTTGACTTCGTGGCTGCGGATGATGTAGTCCAGCTGGTTCTCCTCCAGGAAGGCCTTAGTGACATCAGGCCCAAACTGGCAACTCACGCCCCGTTTGCTGACAGAGCGCCCGTTCTAGGAGCAAGGGAACAGGAGACTCTTGGTGACCGCTGGCCTGGCTCTGCCCCACCACCCAGCCCACACCCACAGCATGACACCCTGCTCACCTGTGGCTGGGGATCTGACCACAATAGGTCACACATGGGACCTGGGGGGGAGGGGGAGAGTGTCAGGGACTTGTCTGTCTCCCAGGGTGCACCAGGCAGGTGCTTACCCCACAGTATGGCTTGGTGCTGCTGGTGGTGGGATCTGGCAGGGGACATCACTGTGGCCAGGGCTCAAGGGCATGCATATCAGTTCTGAGCTGGCCCCAGTTTCCCCCGATGTCTCATTCAATTCATTATAAGCCTGAAGCTGGACAGAACTTCTACCACTCCAATTCAGAGCAGGCCCTCTTCGTGCCCCAGCAACAAAGTCCATGTTCCCTCCCAGCAAGGTCTGTAGCTCTCAGGATGTGGCCTCCAGCCTTACGTCCATCTGAGGGACAGCCCCATGCTTCACTCTGCTCTCCTCCCCCACTGGCCTCCGGCCCCTCCCCTGGTGACCCTGCAGAGCCACCCATATCATCCAGCTCCCCGGTGAAACAGTCTCTGGGATTTGAACAGGTGTCTTAGTTCTACTCTGGGGGAGGGAGAAAATGAATGACAAGTGTACGTCATGGGCTCTGACGGCCCCCACCTGGCACAGTCCCACCCATTCAGGATACAGGTGGGAAAGTGGGTCTTGTGCTTGCCAAGGGCATAAAATCTATGTGAGGCCAGGGGCACTCACCTGAGTCGGGTGGCTGCCGATTCCGCTCAATCTTCCGGATGTCATCCAGCGTGACGCCATCCTCACTGAACAGACCTCCATGCATGATCTGGGGGAGGCGTGTGTTTCTGTAAGGAAAGGAGGCCCCTCTACCCCTCCACCACAAACCAGCGCGTTGCCCACATGGGTGGGAGGGAAGGCCTGTGGCTCCTCACCAGCACTTTGCCATTGATGCACTGGGCCAGCGGGAGCCACTCGAACACCTCACTGAAAAGTTCATACATCTGGGCTGTGTATTTGGCCTTCACCTCGCCCTCAAACCCGTAGATCTGGTTCATGTTGTCCGTCTCATGGTTGCCTGTGCACAACAGAGGGATAGGAGAGAACCCTCAGCCTCCAGGTTATCATACACCACCTGGCAATCTCAGGTATAGACTTGGGGCAAGATGGCAGGCTGGCACTAAGTTTTGCAAATGAGTGCCCATCTTGCTATTCTGCTTGACCTTTGTGCTAGATTAGTGTCCCCCAGGGAGGCTGCTGACACCTGCAGTGTGAATTAGAAAAAGTCATCCCTCCCTTGAACCTTTTGTCCAGCACCTGCCAGAGAAGAGCACGGTGAAGGCCCACACTGGGCTCTCTGTGGTGAGTGCTGCCCGTCACGTGATTCTGCTGGGGCACTACACAACCTGTTCACCCTTACTTGGTGAGCCTGGGAGTGCGCGCACGTGCGTGTAAGCCTCCTCACCTCTAAGAAGATGAAAATGATCTGGGTACAGGAGCTTAAAGCCAAAGAGGGTGAGGATCACTTCGACGGAGAAGGAGCCACGGTCCACAAAGTCGCCATTAAATATCTTTCTTGTTAAGGAAACTGTGATGCTGATAGTGGTAGGTGGGCCAGGACAGCACCAAGGACCCAACAACCATGCCTGTCTTGGGGAAGCCAATGGCAGAGCCGAGGCAGCCAGCTCTTCCCCGAGAGCATCTAATGTACAAGAGAGACGGGACAGACCCTTCCTCCTGAAAGCACACAGCCTAGGACCCTAGGTGGTAGCTAAGAATCAGGAAACTATTCCATGTCAAACATCTGAGTAGAGGCTGAGTGTGGTGCTGGAGGCCTACAATCCTAACGTGGGAGATGGGAGGCAGGGAGCTCAAGGGTTCAAAGCCAGCAGGAGCTACGTGACAGCTCACCTCAAAAACTTTAAATGAAAGAAACCAAAACGTGACAAACACCAGAGGCTGCTCCACTCATCTTCACCTCCCCACGGCCCTGTGAGGAAGACCCTGTCCTCCCCCCCCCCCCCAGAGATGAAGGCACTAAAGCAGGATGGGAGGGAAGCCTCCTGCTGAAGTGGAAGGGCTGGCTGGACACTGCTGTGTGTCAGCAGAGCAGGAGCAGGAGAGAAAGCCCTGAGGCCTGGACCCGCAGTAAGATGAGGGCCTGCCCTCTCCACACACGGTGACACCAAGGATACATAGGGGTTGGTCTCTGAGGGTAAACCGTTGAGCTCAAATATGTTGAGGAGGTCATAGAACTGGCCGTGGGTATCCCCGCACACTGTAATTTTCTCTGTCTGGAAGAAAAGAGGCCACCGGAGAGGGAGGGGCCCAGAGAGACATGTGGGGAGGGGGCAGAGGGGAAGTGAGGGGGTGGTCACAACAGACCAAGGAAATTCATGCAGGACACTAGGGTCGGGGACACGGTGATGGTGAGGCAGACAGTGGAAGGAAGGGGCGTCAGGTCCAGAGAGAAGGGAAGATTGGCAGCAGGGGGTTCTGAAGTCCTGAGCTGGGTGGCCTGCGGGACTGCCCACCCTCCCCCCTGCACCCCCAGCACATGCGCACCTCTTTCAGCGTTGTCTCCACCAGAGTGCTCAGCTTACAGAGAACTTCCTTCACCTGTACTAGGATCTAGGAGACAGGGCAGGCTGTAAGTACAGCTGGCTGGAGTGGGAGCACAAGGCGCTGCCTGCCCTTCAAGGCTCTCGGAAAACCTCATCGGCTCAGGAGCTACTGGAAAGGCCCGGACCACTGGGTGCTAGCCAGGGACAGAGGCGGCCTCAAGAGGTGTTGACTGGCTCATGTGTTAGTTAAACACCATGACTGGGGGTTTGAAAGATGGCTCAGCAGCTAAAAGCACTGGCTGTTCTTGAAGACCAGGGTTTGATTTCCAGGACCCACAAGGTGGCTAACAGTCCACATCTTCAGTCCCAGAGGATTCAGTGCCCTCTTCTGGCCTCCACAGGTACTGCACACATGCAGTATACAGACATACACAGGCAAACAATCTAAACATCACTATCATTTCACATCAGTGTGTTCACAGTATAGGAAACACTGTAAAAGAACCAGTCTAGAGCCAGGGAGATGGTTTAGTGTATAAGAGTGCTTGTTTGGAAAAGGTCTGAGTTCGAATCCCCAGGGAGTCGTGTGTGTGTGTGTGTGTGTGTGTGTGTGTGTGTGCAGTTCTGGCATTGAGGGAGTAGACAGCAGATCCCTGGAGATTGTGGGCTAGTCAGCCCAGATGTAGTGAGTTTTCAGTTGAGTAAAACCTGCCTACCATTTGATCTCCCTGGTACCCGCAAGTGTGTATAGGTGTTCTCACACCCATAAACTCATATGCATGCACTACACGTGGGTGCATAAATGCATACAGAGAGCTAGCCTGCACACATGTAAGTACACTGTCAGAAAGCTCCTTAAAATATAAGCCTCTCTTTGCTAAGAAGGGGGTGGAGGACCTTCCACCCTGCAGCGGGAATTGTCATTTTGAGAATCTACTTAAGTGGGACACGCCTATAATCCTGGCAGGTTCAGTCTATCTTAGGGCACATAATTTTATTTCTTTTATTTTTCAGACAGGGTTTCACTCACTGTGTATCTCTGGCTGGTCTAGAACTCCCTACATAGAGCAGGTTGGCCTTGAACTCAGAGATGCCTCTGCCTCTGCCTCCTGAGTGCTGGAGTTAAAGGTGTGCACCACCATGCCATGACATGCATAGTCTGGGATATATAGTAAGATCTTTCCTCAACAACCCCTTCAATAACCTTAAACTTATCTGGGGAACCCAAGGGAAATAAAAACACTAGAACATTTGTCAATGCCTACTTTCACACACTGAACATGACCTTGAGAAGAGTCAAGTGTGTTTATCAGTGTTCTAGGTTCTATGGACAGCCTGTGGGCTGCCCACACTGTTGGTACTTAGTGCTCCCTCAGGGAGACAGGTGAACACACCACAGCCCCGTAAGTGGATGTCCTAGTTTTAGGATGTAGGTTATGATGGTCACAACTGATTCTCCCATACCTGTGAGAAGTATGTAGCTGTTAACTACTCATCTTTTCAATTTCCATGAATGTTTAACAATAAAAAAATAAAATAAAAGCAAACAACTGAACAAACTCGGGGAGAGGAGACAGGGCCGAACAGCAGCAGCAGCAAAACCCCGGGAGGGTTTGTCCACTCAGGGAGCTGCAGAGAGAGGGCTGCTGTTCTTACCACGCTAAGAACAGCGACCAGTCAAACCCCAACAAATCCACCCAAAAGCCACCTGCAAAAATCCTGAGGGAATCACACCACAGACGGTGACAAGCAGACCCTCTGCGGGAGTAACAGTTAGATCTGCTCAGGCTGGTGTCGCTGGCTCCTGTAGGGGCTAAGCACCAGGGGAAGGCAGTGACCACCGGCAGGCTGATTCCATCACAGGAGAGGCAACATGTGTGGCTAGCTCTGTCACAGAAATGGTTAAGAGCACTGGCTGCTCTTCCAGAGGTCCTGAGTTCAATTCCCAGCATCCACATGGTGGCTCACAACCATCTGTAACGAGATCTGGCGCCCTCTTCTGGTGTGCAAACATAAGATGCAGGTACACTATAATATAAATCTAATAAAAACAAAACACAACAAAAAGAATTCCTCTTTCTGATGCTTTCCTGAAGGTCTCACTTTTGAGCCTGGGTAGTCTTCTGAACTCTGGCACTTATGTAAGGACTGACACCCATAAAGTGCTGCAGTATGAGATGAGGACACGTAGGAAACCCTCAGCATGGTGTGCAGCACACAGCACTAGCCCAGGAAGTGGCAGTCCCATTCCTGGGTCTTAGGTGTATGTGGCAGGGGCGGGTGTGTTACCTGGTAGGCACACTTCCGGTGCAGCTTCTTCTGTTCCTTGTACCACTGCATGAGCTCTTTCATGAAGGTGATTGTCACTTTGCCATCCTCAAGCTTGGGCCCACTGTATTCATCTTCAATGGCTAGTGTTTGGACAAGGGATTAGTTAGTGGTTCCAGCCACGGAGTGGCAGGAAGGGGAACCTGGCCCAGAGGGATGGGGTGAGGAGCTGACGCAATGAAGACTCCCGTGATGCTGCAGTGCTCCTAAATCTTAGGGTTAGTTCACAGCTCCTACAATCCCTGGATTCTAGCTAGTTCCAAGCAGTGCCTTCCTTCTCTGGCACCTGTCCTCTGGAGAGCTGTTTCCCTGCCCTTTGCCCCATGCTCTAAACCAGTGGCTAAGAGGGTGATTGCCAAATAATCTCTCCTCAGTTTCAGAGCCTGGTGACCTTCAGGTGACACGAGAATGTGGGCCACTCCTCCTAGTCCTGCAGCACAGCATGGGAACTGCTAGGCTGTACTGCACAATGGCTTGTCTATCAAAGGGATGGTGGGCACCATGGTTCCAGGAAGATACTCTGGCTGGAAAGGTGACACCCCCCCCCCAAAGAATGACAGGCAGGGTGTGTCAGGTACTCAGGTATAGCCGGTTTCCCACCGACTCCTGGCTCCCAGGGTTCTCAGTGGTGAGCAGATGGACTTGAGTGTGGAGGTACAGTGGCTATGGTCTAAACCAGTGTCTATGTCTATGGAGTGAAGTCTGTCAAGACTTTGATGAAAGGCAGGAATCTAGGCGCTCCTAGAGTCTAGAATCTAGAGAGTAGAACCCACAAAGTTGCTGAGAGCGGCTGACATGTCCACGTGCTTTCCCTCTGTAGCTCTTCACCAGTAGACTGTGTAACAGACTGTAAGCACCCTTCTGGGTTCTGTGAGTCACTCAACAAACTAATGAATCCTGAAGAGCAGACTGTGGGAGGCCTGATTCATACCCAGTGGGTCAGAGGCATGGTCAAAACAAATCTGGGACTTAGAACAAGCAATGCTGTGGAGGCAGCAGGATCCACACAAGCACCACAGCACATACATGCATACTCACACAACATGATAATCAATGAATGTTTTTCAAAAGGGTAAGTGTAGGAGGGAGCTTCGGGCTGTGCCTCAGTTTGTCAGAACACCCCGCAGATGGTACCCACTACAGACTGGAGGGTCTGGTTACTGGTGGAGAAATATGCATATGGTCTTGGTGACCGGGAGTCTGTTCTGACTGCTGATGGAGGAAAAAACTGTGCTCTGCTGATGTACTGTCAGCACTAGGATGGCCCTGGCTCACAGAAATGCGGTCTGGAAGGAAGAAGCTAAGAGGGGAGAAAGGAAGGAGTATGATTTCTGGGTGGTCACATGGTCACCCACTGTACCCATAGTTGTCCTGTGCTCTCACTGAAGGCGGCAGCTCCACTTCCTACTAAGGAAGTGTGATCTGCTCAATTTCTTGGGCAAAGCTAAGTGCAGCAGATAGTGTCCTGTGTGACCCTGGCCTGAGACCTACTTCAGCTTCCAGCAGCATCTGGGGAAAAGTCACCCAGGCCCCACATAGTGAAGACAGCCAGTGTGTCTTCTCAGGTATTCTCTGACTTCCACTCACATGCCATGGTGTGTACCCTCACCATGCACACACACAAGTAAAAAGCAAGAGAAAGAAGTGTTAAATACAACTTGTCATCACAGCTGGGATGGGGCAAGGGAGTTCTTGTTAGAGCCTAAACATTAAGGGAGTCCACAAAAATTCACTCTGCTTACCCTTGATTTAAAGTGTTTGACATTTCTAAGACAGAGATTATGATGAGAAATCTGGTCTGGTATTGCCTGGAACAGTAGGCATATTAATAACAATAGAAGTTAACAAGAACCAAGATTTAAACAATGAAGATAAAGAGTAAGTGTCTTGGCTCAATGGCACCAGCCTTCCTCTGGGACTGCAAGCAGTAGATCAAAGGGTTAGATGGTGATGAAGAGAAACCATCACACCTGGATACAGGAGCCACTGCACTGTGCTACCTAAGGAATGTCAAAGTTGGAGAAATGGCTCAGCAGTTACGAGCACTTGTTGCTCTTACAGAGGTCCCAGGTTCAATTCCAAGCACCCACACGGTGACTCCACCGTAACTCCAGTCCCAGAGGATCCAATATGCTCCGAGGGTATTAGGCACACAAGTAGTATACAGATATACACACAGGCAAAACACCCATACATGGAAATAAAATTAAAAAAAAGTTGCAAGTTGACAGGGCTGTGAGCTGGAGTGTTAACAGGTGTGCTAAAGAGTCACAGGGGCTGATGTATCTGAACACACACACTTTCTGTAATATATAACCCCCTTCCACCTGACTGTATGTAATGTACAGTATATCTCACCAGACAATGGCATCCACACTCTGGCAGGAGTAAGTGGACATGTGAATGGAAACTGGGCATGTTGCCCAAGCCACCCATGCCTGTGCCAAGGGCAGCAGCCCTAGGCATAGCCTCAAGTGGGGTTTAAAGCAAACTCTGAGCCAGAAAAATTTAATGTGAGGGCTTTCTCTACCTTCCTGTGGGACACTGACTGAAGCTGTCCTGTGCTGAAAGGCATAACCTGAGAACCCACAACTTCTAGGTGAGTCACTCCAGGACAGCAGTGCTCACGAACATCACCACAGAGTGGCACTACCTGGGGAGGTAGGGAGGAGTCCTTGGGAGCAGGGGGCCTCTCCTCAAGCCTGACTCTGAGAAGCTGGATATTTACAGATGTTTGGACAGTGCCTAGTATTAGTCTGCAATGGACTAAGAAACTGCTGAGTATATGCATGGCCACCCCAAAGTGAAAGGACAGCCTTCCTCTTGGAAGGATGCCCCTCCCACAGAAGCAGGGGAACAGCTCTGCTTGGTGGCTAGGCAGTACAACATACTGGATAGTGTTGAGGCCCATGTCTGCACCTGTGCTGATACAGTCAGGCAGGAGGGCAATGTAAACCTGGCCTAGTGAAAGGGTATATGAGGTTGTTCACTGAAGCAGGAAGTCAGTGCCCAGCAGTAGTTTCCAGACATCCCAGGACTCATGCTAGAAGGCCACCTGCTTCAGGAAATAAGCGGACACAGGAGTTGCAGCACCGATGGCTGAGTCTACACGTGTCCTCAGGTATAGCTCGCCTGCTGGTAGCTATGGGATAGAGCCCAGTGGGCGAACACCCTGAATGGCTGGTGAGTCAGGGTGATGCTGGTGGCCTCAGGGAGTTACAAATGGATCATAACAAGACTCGACATGACACTGTTTCCAGAGACTGTGGGTTTGTTGCCCAGGTAGAAGACCAATGCCAGAGTGTGATTGGAAAACCAGAGGACAATGCACAGACGTGGGTGACAGGTAACTGTACATATAGATCATAAGATCTAATCCCTGGCAGGGAGATGTGCTCCTTAGAGCCAGCTCACCAGAGAGTGGAACAGACAGACGCCCAAAGGACTGCCTGGCTAAGATGTGGAGAGATATCAGGTATGGTGACTCATTGTAAGCCCAGCACTTGGAAGCTGAGGCCAGCCTGAACTAGAGTGAGATCCTTTACGTCCCTGCTCCCCATACGCACAAAAGCCTGAACTCACACACCTGAGAAAAAACTAAAGGACCATGTGATTGGGGGTGAGAGGGTGCTGTGAGCACAAAGCTCCTGTCAGGAGATAAAGACACCATCCAATCCCACTCTTTCCCCTATTCTTTTCCTTCTCTGCTCCCAACCCTGAAGCACTCACTGTCCCGGAGAACCAGAACCAAAACTGTGGCGGGTAACAGTGAGTAAGGCCACAGAGCTCACAAGACACGGTGGCAGAAAGGGAACCAGCATCTGTAGGACCCTGAGCCTAACTGGGGGAATGGACTAGAGCAAGGAATCTGTTAGGCTGCAACAAAAGGAGAAATCCTGAGCCACCCCAAGCCTGATCAAAGGTTCTCACCCTGTGATTAAGATGGAAGGCAGAGGGCAGCTGTCGATGACACCTACACTCCCCAGTGTCGTCTGAAACCCTGCCCTAAGCTACCAGGTGTGGCCCAGATGAGTGGTTAGGGGTGCAGTGTACAGCCAGGCCCACTCACTCATGCTTTCGATGTCCAGAGAGTCCACGACGGAGCGCCTGTGCTCATCGCCTGCAATGGCCCGCTCAAAGGCCTTCTGCTTCACAATCTTGCTGCACTCCTGGTACTTCATCTTGGCATCCTTGTCATTAGGCTTTACCTTCACCACCTGGCAAGGGAGGGAGTGCAGAGCTGTCACACTCTGCAGAGCCAGCCACCTACCCCAGATGAGCCACCAGGGTCACTGCAGTAGCCTTAGACTCACAGCCCTGGGCTAAGGAAAGAAAGGCCAGAGCCAGACACCCGACCCATTACCCAGGACTCAGTTTTTACATCCCCAAACCAAGCATTCTGAGGCACCCCATAGGGTGGCTTTAGAGACCAGAGCATTAGCCCATGTAATGCCCCCACTAAACACCCCTGACCCTGTTAAACCAAACTGGTGCCCACATGGGCACAGGTCCCAGGCTCCTAGCGTAGCCAGTGGGGGAGACTGGAGAGATGACTCAGAGGTTAAAAGCACTGACTGCTCTTCCAGAGTCCCTGAGTTCAGTTCCCAGCAACTACATGGTGGCTCACAACCATTTGTAATGAGATCTGGGACCCTGTTCTGTACACTGTACACATGTTAAATAAATAAATATTTAAAAAAAATCATCCTACAGGGAAGCTCTTTAAGCAGACAGGCAAACAACTCAAAATGTCTTCAGGAAGTCCCTGAAGCTGACCAGATTTACTAGGTTCCCTCCCTGCCAGAGTAAGCAATAAAGACTGCTAAGAGTGGTCAAGTTACAAGGAAGACTCTGAGACTGAACCAGCTGCCTAAAAGAGACAGGAACCAGCCAAGGTGCCTACAAGAGGTATAGGCCAACTGAGGCAGCCGGGAAGGGCATGCTTCAATATGCTGAGCTGCTTCCAGGCTGTGCCATGTGCTCCAGGTTTCTGTCTTTGTGAACTGTCACCATGCTGGGTGATGTAGCTGTCTCTAAGTCATGTCTGCTCCAGTAAGTAACCCCAATAAAACTCAATGGTTCACCAAGCTGGTCTTTGGTGGTATGGTCCGTTGTGGATTCCTATCTGGGGGTAAGTAGACACGAGTGTCACGTCCATCATCAAAAAGTTTTGTCACATACATGCTGACTTACACAACCATCCCAAGATTGGACCCTCTACAGTTTCTGTGCTATTACACAAAGAAGTCCTAGGGCTGGTCCTCAGAACGTGTCCCCCCACCCTCCCCAAAAAAGCTTGCTAGCTGAGTGAGTCAGAGCCTGGGCAAAGATAACCGCTACTCCCTGCAGGTGCTTGGCCAGCAGCAGGCTGGGCAGGCCTAGGCTGGGCCACCTGCCAGTCAGCTCCATTGGGATGTGGGTGTAGCGTCATGCTCGAGGGCTGCCAGCTTTAGGCGGCCCTTGGAGTCCTTCCCAGGGAGAGGCAGAGAGGCCAGGCTCCCTCTACTCCCTAGGATAAAGGCCACATGGCTCCAAGCCTGGCACTCAAGGCCCACCCTACCTTTCTCTGGGAACTGGTACTGCCTCTCAGGGGTCACCTCTCCCACAGCTCAGGCCTTTTGCTTATGCCGCCATTGCCCACACACTTCATTCCTAATTGCAACCTCCTTTCTGCTCCTCTCCCCTGTGACACTTCCAGGCTGGGAACAGAGCAATGTCCTCAGCAGAGAATGAATGCCTCCTAAAGGAAGAAAGGGTGGCACGCATGTCCTAGGAGCCAGACCCATCTTTGGTAGGCTTAGGAGAAAGATATAATTGGATGCTGCCATTGTGGTGAGTGACCCTGGCTCACTGTATCCTCTGTACAACTCTGTGGGGTGGCTACCACAAGCCCCACTAGACAGAGTGGTAAAGCCATTAACCCAAAAGCCAGGGTTCTGTGTACTTCTGGATTAGTTTGTGTCAAACCCAAGCTGAAAGCTACCATTTCCATGAGGCAGAGTGCTTCCCTCCTGCCCCTTCCCACAGGGAGGTAACACCTCTTCAGGCTCTGGGTTCTGGCCTTCCAGGGCTTGTGTCTTGCTCACTTAAGACTCCAGTTTCTAGAAAGAGCGGAGCAGTGCTAGCACCCCACAGAAGGCTGGTGTGAGACTTTACTGCCAGGCCCATCTCTGACTCAGCAGCAAGCATTCAATGCTCAGGCCAGTTATGCATAACAGTGATTACTAGATATGGCTGACAAAAAGATGGCACTGTCGGGGCTAGAGAGATGCCTCAGCAGTTAGGAGCACCGACTGTTCTTCCAGAGGACCTGAGTTCAATTCCCAGCATCCACATGGCAGCTAACAACTGTCTGTAATTCCAGGATCTGACACCCTTACACAGTTACACATGCAGGCAAAACACCAATTCACATAAAATAAAAATAAATATTTTTTAAAAAAGAAAAGTGGCATCTGAGCTGCATAGTGGCGGCACACGCCTTTAATCCTATGTAAGCATATGCCAGGGAGGCAGACGCAGGTGGTTAGAGACCAGCCTGCTCTACAGAGTGAGTTCCAGGTTAGCCAGGGCTACACAGAAAAAAACGTGTCTCAAAAAAACAAAATGTAGCATCTGAAGCCAGGTGCAGTAACATGCCTAGTACTCCAGTGATTCTTGAAACCCAGGCCAGAGGATGGCTTGATTCTAGGATTTCAAGGATAGTCTGGGTTATACAGCAAGATCCTCTCAAAAGACAACCTGCAACAAACACAAGTTTCCATGTGGTATGCAAGCATCTGTAGCAGTGTTCGAGGATACTCATATGGTACAAGCAGACCCTGCACTGGGGGAAACTGAGCAACGTGCACATGATCAACTACGCTTCTGAAGAAATGAGATGTCATGGAAAACTGCCATATTCAGAGGCTGACGGTATGGCTCTGTAGCAGAGTGCTGATATTTGTGAGGTAATTAGAATTAGATGAGGTGAGGTTGTGAGGCTACATCCCCTTGATAGGATTAGGGGTTTTATTAAAAACAGAAAGAATAGGAGCATGGCTCAAGGTAGAGCCCCTGCCTAGAATCCCCCAGTGAGGGGCTGGGGTGTGGATCAGTGGTAGAGCCTCTGCCTAGAATCCCCCAGTGAGGGGCTGGGGTGTGGCTCAGTGGTAGAGCCTCTGCCTAGAATCCCCCAGTGAGGGGCTGGGGTGTGGATCAGTGGTAGAGCCCCTGCCTAGAATCCCCCAGTGAGGGGCTGGGGTGTGGCTCAGTGGTAGAGCCCCTGCCTAGAATCCCCCAATGAGGGGCTGGAGAATGCTTGCACAGCCTCAAGTTTCAGCCTCAGCATTGAAAAAAATACAACAACTGGCATTGTCAGCTGTCAGGGTTCACTGTAGTCACTACTATACGCCCTGGGACACGTGTTAGGGAACTTGGACTCATGGGATTGCAGAGGCTATTCAGGGCACATACCCTCCATCGTGGCACCCACAGCAGACCCAAGGCAGTTCCACTGTTTCCCACATGGCTGCTCTGCTGGCAACAAGGCCTGCAGTCCCCTACTCAGAAGCAATCCAGGCTAGAGCTTCAGTCATTCAGGCCTGCTGTGGATACCAAGCAAAGTGCCCACATTTAATCAGAACTGAGTATAAGGGATATAGACCAGCAAGAAGAATCAACAGAAGGCATTATGGTTTATCTGCAGGACACAGCCAATGAGATTTGGCCTGGAGGGGCCAGATGGTACCTCACACAGTAGAGAAAAGCCAGGCTTCAGGCAGGTAGCCTGTCAGGGACAGCCTTACACTCAGCACACCCTTTTTCTAGTCAATCTACCACAAACACACCTGGGGCCTGCATGATAAAGCAGGTGGGGATATCCCAGTGCTAACTGCCCAGGCGCCAGCATGGTGCCAAGAACTTGCACATATACCATGGTTAGGACCCGACTCTGGTGGATAGGCCACCACCTTCTGGAATTCCTGTGAGACTGCAGGGGAGTGAGCTGCCTTACCTCTGAACCTCAGTTTCCTCACCTGTAACTCAGGCATAACAGTGGGGACCATGGAGAAGAAATGACTTTCATGGCACAAAGGCTGACAGGGTTGAACTAAAGACCAACTCTGATTGACCCTGTTTTCTTTTGTTTCACTCTACCAAAAGTATCAAAATGTATTTCTAAGAAACACAAAGGTAAACCAAACCAACCTCACCAGACCTTTAGGCAGGGCGGAGAGTTTAAGAAGACCTTCCCCAGCCCAGGTCTGACCTGGGCCTGCATGGCTGACTGTGTTCCAAGTGCACAGGAAAGAACAGTGATTCCAACTGAGACGTGACCAGGAAGGTGTGGGCCCACGTGAAAGGGCTAGCTGGGAGAAGAGGGGTTACGCGTGTGCAGGAGCACAACATGGCCCTGTGGTAAGGGATACTGATTACAACTACAAATCCAAGGTGTGCCCCTAAGTGGGAGAGCAAATAGAGATATGCCCAAGTCCCTGTGCCCTTGAAATGTTCTAGATAGCATAAAGCAGGGGGGCTGGATATTGAAGAAACCTGGATGATATGGCTGATGCAGAGCAGATGTACCTATTCACTCAACCCTCACAATGACTGTCAATGTAGGCCTATGTGTTCCCTGGTTACAGGTGAGACAGACCCAAGGCATTTGAAGTCACACACCTCAGACTGAGCTGAGCTAGCCACCAACCTAGACATCCAGATCATGGAGTTTGCGCCTTCATAGTCTGCTCCACTGGTTCTACATCTGACTCTAGCCCATAGGAACAAACAGATGCTGGAGGCCTT
Source organism: Sigmodon hispidus (assembly GCA_004025045.1). Classification (NCBI taxonomy): domain Eukaryota; kingdom Metazoa; phylum Chordata; class Mammalia; order Rodentia; family Cricetidae; genus Sigmodon; species Sigmodon hispidus. The sequence goes on from PVIH01015851.1 coordinate 19,559, forward strand.
GGACAGCATCTATGCTCATGCATGTAAACAAGGCTTTTTAAAGAACCTGCTGGAGATGAAATGCTGATACAAGACAATGCTATGGAGCTGGGTCCAGTCTCAGCTGTCATTCCTTCCATGTGACCTTAGAGGGGTGCCTCCTTTCTTTATACAGGAGATAAACCCATACAAGTACAATGCTTAAAGCCATCCTGAGCCCTCTATGTGCATACCAAGGCTGAAACAGGCTGGAGAGGCAGAGCCGTGAGTTTATTTGCTCCAACCAAGGCCACAGTTTTTGATCCAGAGGCTGGGTCCTGGGCATGTTCTCCATGAACTCTAGCATTTCCCAGGAGGAAGTTTTGGGCTGGGAGCTGTCATGAGCCCAGCCTCTCAGGCTTGGAGGGCAAGAATCCCAGGCTCTTGCAGGGGTTTCCCAGGGCTGATAATTTAGGTGTTGGGCGTGGCTCCACCTAAAGCTGGTTCTCAGAGGGCTACGGATTTCCCTCTTCACTGTGGCCAGCATCCCCCAGCCTCAGAGAATGCAGTTATATGCCAACCTTGGGAGCACTCTCAAAACAACCTATTTCTTCCCCTGAATAAAGATGTTTCTGTGAGCCCAGGATGGCAGACACCCTGCCTGTCTTTGGTTACTCATTGATTACCTGGCCCTCTGTACCAGAGCCCCAGCTATTTAGGAGGTGGCCACTGCTCTTGCTATTATATTCCAAATTAGAATATCAAGGGACAAGGGTGGGGACTGAGCGCCAAGCTTACAGGGACCCCACTTTGCTTCCCACCTCCATGTAGCATTCAGTCCCCTTCACATTTTGCCCTTGGCCCAAGCCTTTACTTGGTTTGATCCTGGGCCAGACTGAGTGAGTAGCTCCCTCTTGCTGGCAGGCACAGCTCCTCAACCCTCTTGGGGCCCTATGCACACTGTGGAAAGGGCTACCTACAGCAAGATAAGCAGGGATCCATTCTGCACTCAGATCCCCTGAGCAAGGAAGGAGCTGTCTAGAAGACGAGAGGTGCAGCCAAGGGCTACACAGGATCCAATCCCAGCCCTGGCTCTTACGAGTCGGGGCCTCAGCCTCCTCACCTGTACGACAGAGACAATCTCCCTCCCTTCTCTGGGTGGCCACACTGACTCAGCCAGCCAGTCTCTGTGAAGGTCACAGAACACACTTGTCCCAAGTGAATGCTCTGGCAGTCCCCACTACTATCATCAAGACTGTCAGGGCACTCAGCAGCGTAGGCAGTGGTGGATGAGGAACTGTCAACTAGGTCCCTTCTCCCATCTCCACAGGGGAACATGTCCCTGGAAGCTGTCCTGTACAGTATGTCTCCCTGCTCTATTTTCTTGAAAGTACTACTCTGTACCTGTAGGCATTTTCCTTACTTGCTCAGTGACATGGGTCTCCCACCCACGACACAATCTCAAGCTGTCAAAGGTCTGTGCAGCCCTTGCTAATAACTGCTACCATTCCCAATCACCACCACTAATAACAGCCACGGCAGACACAAGGCTGAGCTATTATTGACCACAGACTATGCCCACGCTGCTCCAAGTACGCACAAAGAAAATCTCCTGCCGCCATCTGAGGCTGGGCCTGCTCTCAACACACAGCGGGGTACAGGGAGGCAAAGAAACCAGGTGAATTGCCCAGGGTCACAGTGTACACGACAGTTGAGAGGTGATTTGGAACTGGCTAGAAGCCACATGACCATTCTCTGGGTGAGTCCTTGTACAGAGGAGACACAGAACGGCTCCTCCCCACCCCGATGCTCCCCCTACATCCACCTGGCTAGGGTGCCGGGAGCTGGCCCATGCCCGAGGCCCGGCTCACCGTCTCGTAGTCACGTAGGGCAGCTCGGAACTTGCCCAGTGCCATGTTGCTGGCCGCCCGGCGGTAGTAGCCTTTGATGTACTTCTTGTCAAGCTCGATGGCCCGAGTGGCATCGCCCAGAGCATAGCCATAGCACTCAGTGCGGAGGTAGGCCAGGCTGCGGTTGCCATAGTAGATGGCATTGCTGGGATTCAACTCGATGGCCTGACTGTAGAACTTGATGGCGTTCTCGTAGTCCTTAGCTGTGGAGAAGAAGGAGGCATGAAGCCTTGCTGTCACAGGCAGGAATCCACCCTAGGTTGGTGGTCTTTGTTACAAAAGGGGCTCAGCATGGAATCTGTCTCTTCTCCCTGGCCCAGATGTCTGACAGTAGCCCAAGTTTTGAGGCTCAGGCCAGTCTCTAGAACCTGAATCAATCCCACACACCAGCCTAGCAAAGCCCAGGCCAGGTGCTACTTCCTTCAGGGCTCCAGGAGGCTTTCCCCAAGTCTGTGAGCAGAAGGACATGTAGGGAGTGTCAGCACTGCGACCTGAGCCAGGCAAACTGAGACTGCCTAAGCCTGTGGCTGTCCAGAGATGGGGAATGAAAGAGGACAGAGGGACGAAGGTCCTTAGGCTGCCAGGAAGAGGTACAGGAGGTACAGAGGACTGGGACTAGCCGGTGCAGCAGGGCTCTGAGTGGGAAGGAACAAGGGTAGCTCCCAGCAAGGGCAAAAGGTCAGACTTTCTGTGAACTAAGCCACAGCTGGACCCTGAGTTCTCCATCAACCTGTGGGATCCTCCTGTTTCCACAGCACAAGCACCATCTGGCACTTACCAGACACAAGCCACAGAGGCCTAGTTCAAGGTCAGAGTCCCAGCCTGCACTGGCAGAGGTAGGTCTGACCCGTCCCCCAAAGGGCTCATTAAACAAACAGCACAACCCAGGCCTTGAACTGCCTCCCAGACCTGCCCAGGCTAAGGGACCAGAACGTGCCAGAGGCCACACAGCACCTTACAACACACGAACCTTGAAGAGACTCAAGGGAGAAAGGAAGCCACATTAGCCCATCTCCAGATGAGGGTCTCTCAAGTTGAGAGAGGGAAAGCCAGTGCTTGAGGTCACGTGGCAAGTGGGACCTCTGAGGCAGGCAGGCAGGCAGGCAGTCAGGCAGAAAGGGCACCGCCCCATCCTACCCTCATGTTTCCTCAGAAAATGGGAAGGTGGCCCAGCTCTGCTCCCTTTGAAGCTGGGGTACCTGCACAAATTAAACACCACCGTCTCTGTATGGAAATTTCAGTTCTCTTCTAGACTTTTCACCCTGGACGGGGAGGTCCTGCTCTTAGAGCGCTCTCATGTTGTGTTTGCTGAACCCACACACCGTGAGAAGGCTGTCTGTCTCTCCCTTCTGGGAGCTCCCGCCTCGTCTGGGGACTCAGCCGCACCCTCAAGGGATTGCTAGTGCATCAAAGAGAGAGATCTGACCCCAGATAATAGTGACAAAGTGCCCTGGGCTCAGACAGCCTAAGGGCCTGTCTGAGCCTTGGGGAGACCTGGGGGAGAAGTCAGAGTCTGAAGTAGTAGAGGCGGCTTGAATGGGGAAGGAAGCCAAGGGAGGAGAGAGAGACACAGACTGAGCGAGGCAGAACAGAGGTCCCAGGCGCAGCTCAGCAGCCCTTTCTGGACTTCAGTCACAAGTCCATATATCCTCTCAGGAAGCTCCACCCTGGCCCCCAGCTTCCCTGCCCCAGCTCTGCCACTCTGGTTGTCTCCAGGCCTGTGAGCCCCAAGACAGCAGGACCTAAAAGTTCCCAGAAGCCATCAAGGCAGAAAGACGCATAGGGCCTTTTGAGTGCCCCTGCTTGGAATGCCAGGGCCTTTGAGGGCTTCCTCGGTGTCCTGGCCGGGCTCCAGAGGCTGCAGGTTAGCACTCAACTGGTAAGTGGCAGAGGGCATGCAGCCTGACACCTGGTGGTGCAGGTTCCTCACACAAAAGTGCAGACACAGGGCCGCTGGAGCCTGAGGCCCCTCTGACCACTTGTCTGTACCTAAGAACCAGGCTTCCGGGGGACGGGGATGGGAAGACACACACACTGGAGGAGGGAAGGAAGAGTACAGGGACAGGAGGCACCCAGGGCCACCCTTGAGCTGCAGCAGTTTGGCCCTCCAGGTCCACTGAGGTACTAGCCTATCTGCATTGACAGAGGAGGAGCACCCTGAACCATGATGCAATACTTCCCCCACAACCCTCAGAGCACAAGGACCCCTGGGTGAGCACAGCCTCCTTCCTCAGGGAGAAAGAAAAGGAAAGAGCTTGTTTCCCTGGGACTAAGACAGAGCTGGGGAGCAGGCTCTGTCCCCAGAATGCCTACAGTAGGGCTGGGCTCACAGAGGAACCCTCCATGGTTGGGGGTGGGCCTTCCTCCACAGAGGAGGCCCACTGAGGCCAGATGACAAGGAGAGCTGAGCACGTGTGGAGGAAGAGGAGGAAGGGGATATCCGCCTTCTGCTCACATACTCTGACCTTGGGCAACAAGTTTCACTCTGAGTCGGCTTCCTCTATAAACGCCACCCCCATGCCTCAGGCGGGTTCAGCTCAGGAGTACCTACCTGGCCAGGCAGGGGCACAATGAAAGGCAGCTGCAATTATTCTTTCATTGGTATTCTTGGTAGTCTGAGCCTGGGGTTCTGTGCTTGCCACTGCCTGCCCACAGCAGTGGAAGGCCTGGACCAGGAAGGGTGCTCCTTCGAGCCAGCTCCAGGCCATGCCCCTCTGGCTGCCTGCCCAGCCCTAGGTTCCTAGAGCCTGAATCTCAGGACCTGGGAGGTGGGGGTGGGGGTAAAGGGTCCCTCCCCATGGGTAACCCCTTCCTTCGCCTGTCCTCAGCAGCAGCCCGGTTTCTCGTTCCTTTCAGGCCACATGATCCAACTATTACAGAGCTAGGTCTGGTCACCTGGTGCTGACAGCCACCAACCTTCAAAGCCCTGCAAGCAAGCTCGGCATACTGGCATACTGGCATACTGTCCCGATAGCATCTCTCACGCTCATTAACTCCCTTCCCAGTCCAGCAGCCTCACCCCACACTAAACTCTGCCCTTCTCTACCTTGGCCTCCCAGCTTCCTGTCCTCCAGTCTCTAGAAGGCACAGATCTGAGCCAGCTTTAGTTCTCCAGAGTCTCTGAGGGCACCCATAGTCTGCCGTAACCCGGTGTCTGTAGTTTTACCCTAACTGTAACCACCTCCACTCCAGCCTCACCTCTGGGCCTTGGCTAACCTCTACCTTCCCCCTCTCCAGGTAGCCAGCCTCATTCCTTAGGTCCACCCTCTGTCCACTTTTCCAACTCTCTCTCTCCAGTCTGGCCTTTGAATCCAGTGTCTCTGCACAGCAGTAAGAACCAGTACCTGTATCCAGAGCTGAAGGACAACTCTCTTAAAACCTTCCATATCTCCTTGCTATCCTTAGGAAGACATTTAGAAACCCACCCGACCTCTAAGGCTTCATCCGCTGTTCCCACTTTAATTCTCTACCACTTTGCTTTATTTTGAGAAAGTCTTGCTATGTATTTCACAAACTCACAATTCTCCTGCCTCAGCCTCCCCAAAGAATGGATGACAAGCATGCTCCACACTGCCTGGTCTTACCCCAAAGGCCCACCTTTCCCTAGGATTCTAGATTCTTGTCACCCTTCCCCCCTCCTGCAGATCTGTTTTGCTGGGTTTGTATCTCTTTTGGGCCATATCTGAGATAGCATTCCTAGGGACCCCACCTCCTCCCTGTTACCATCGGCCCCCATTTTTCCACTTCCCTTCAGATCTGAGACAATTACCCCTGTGGGTGTCCAGTTCCTTACTTGCATTTACCTGTCACAGTCTTCTGTGCTTGGCTTTATCATTCATAACAGCTCTGTCAACATCACCCTTTATCTGGGAGCCAGACCTCTGATGGTCAATGCCTGAGGGTGATCAGGCAACTGGCTCTTTCTGGAGGATGCTTCATTTATCCTGCAGCATCCTTCCTGGCTTCTTTCATCTATTTATCCTGCAGCATCCTTCCTGGCTTCTTTCATCTCACTCACTTCAACTCAGCAGCTCCTTTTCCATTTTAAAACATGAAAATCCCATTCTAGGTTCTCTCAAAGATCCCACTCGTAGGTGACTTCATCCATTTTCCCAGGGCACCTCCATAGGTAGGCTGGTTACACCCCAAATCTTCTCCAGTACACACTGGCCCATCTAACCTACTCAATGACCCTTTCCGGACAGCTGAGGAAACCCAAACTAGTCTTTGTAATAACTTCAGAGATTTTTTTCATGACCGGCCCCTTATCCTAATCTCATCTTGTTATCATATCAGTCTTCTCCTTCCACCCCCAGCTTGCTCAAGCTCCAACTAAGCCAGTCTGTTTTCTTTTTTCTTATTAAAAAACTTTATTTATTTATTTGCCTTGGTGTTTGCCTGGAACTGGAACTACAGACAGTTGTGAGCTGCCATGTGGGTGCTGGGAATCGAACCCAGGTCCTCTGGAAGAGCAGACGGTGCTCTTAACCGCTGAGCCATCTCTCCAGCCCCGCCAGTCTGTTTTCATTCATTCTCCACCCTGGGGATCTTTGCGTTAGGTCAACTAACCTATGTGTAAAAGTCCTCCCCAATTCTCCTTTAAAAAGTCTGTCTCCAGGCGTTCTGATTCCACTCTTTAAAAGCATACTAACCTGGCACTCCCTACTTTATCACCTCAATCCGAAGTGCTCGTCGCCAAGTTAGCAACTATTGATTCTGCTCAAATCAAAGCCTTGCGTCTCATCCATTGCTAAGCCCAGACTGGAGCACGGGACAATTAATATAAATGTCCTGAAAGAATGAATGAATGCACACATGTTCCCACCTCTCTCTCTTAACCCCACACGCTATTCTTTCCCGCTCCACCTCTACTCCCCACTCGGATCACCCCAAATCGCCTTCCAATCTAACTATCTATTTGCATCTCCACAATTCCCTTCTCTATTGGGTCTTCCCTCCCCAGTTGGTCATACTCAGCTCGGAAACGCCATCACTGCCCTAAACACATGTCACTATTTGGTAGCGCCCTCTTCAGGTCTGACCTCCACCTAGCACCTCTGTCCAGGTCTCCCATTTGGCAGCACTCACATGTCGGTCTCCCGCTTGTCCCCTATCGTTTAGCAGAGCCTGCCTCAGTCTCCCCAATGAGTAGCTTCTACTCCGTACTCCACTTTTCAGTAGCTCTCCTCCGTCTGGCGTTCATCCTGGGCCTCCACCTCGCGCCAGGCTACTCCGTGGTGTCTGCCCGGCGCCCGGGCTACCGCTCCGCGTTGCCATGGTTCCCCGCGGGGCCTGGCACCCCCCACGGCCTGGGCCTCTGTCCACCCTCCCTCACCCCCGTCCGGGCCGGACGTACCTTTGAAGTAATCGTTAGCCTGTGTCTTGAGTTCCTCTGCCCGCTTCAGAGTGCCATCGGCCGGGGGTTCGTCCCGGGGGGGCTCAGCACACTCAGTCCGCTCGCCCTCCGCCATCGCCATGCCGCAAAGCGACCCCCACCCTGGCAACGGCCGCTCGCGGCACCAGGCCGAACCGTCGCGAAGGAGCGCCGAGTGACCGCCGCCGCTGCCGCACAAGTGTCGTAAAGCGCGGGCCCCAAAGGCACTCCTAACGCGCCTGCGCGGCGCTCTTCCCCCCCCCCCACCCGTCATAGAGCGCCCGGAGGACAAGGTGACCAGAGGGTATCCAGACGCCCCTCGTAGAAGGAGCCAATCAGAAAGAGGAGAGAGGGAACGCTGTGGGTGGGGGTGGCCCAGAGGGCGTTTGTTCCCAAAGTTAGAGAATTCTGAGGTTGCAAAAAAGTTTCTTGGGTTTTCATCGAGGCTTGGTGATTGGGTTGCGATGCCTCTGGAGGGTGGGGCTGCTTTCATGGCAGCACCCTGCCCAACCGGGAACCTGCTCCAGAGTTGGGTGCTGCCTGTTACTCTTGTGACCTTGAGCAAATCTTCCTCCTGTCGCCCCAGTGACCCTTCTGGAAAATGCTTAGTTCCTCAAGGAAATCATTATTTGAACCTTGCTAATCAGTCTTTCTGGATTATTAGCAGGGCACCCCGATTTTTAAACCCTGAGCAAGTATCAATTGTACCGTGTTTGTTAGGAGTTCAACAAATTTTTGTTTAAAATAATTATTTGAGACAGGGTTTCAGTATGTAGCCCTGGGTGGCCTTGAACTCACAGAGATTCACTGGCCTCTGCCTCCCAAATGTTGGGATTAAAGATTTGCTGCATCATGTAAGGCCCTAGTAAAATCTTTTAAAGGACCAGGGATGTATAGCTCAGTTGTGTACTTCTCTAGCGTGCTCCAGGCTTGAGTTCATCCACTGCACCACGTAACACCAGGCTGAAAGATGCACCTCTGTAATCTGAACACTTGGTAGGTGGAGGCAAGGATCAAGATTTCAAGTTGAAGGCCAGACTGGGATACATGAGACCCTGTCACAGACCCAACCAACCACAGCAATGGAATCTCTTAATTGACACCCTGGTTGCTGTCTGCATTTCCCTTGCCTGGATCACAACATCAGCCTCTTCTGATGCTTACTTATGTTCATCCCTCCTACAGTTTACCTTCCATATGGCAGTCAGCAGCATCTCCATCTCACTAGAACACTGTAAGGCTGGCACCCGCCCCATGGCTCCCCAACTCTCTTAGGAGAAAATGCAAACTTGATGGGAGAATTCCCACTAAGCTATACCTGGTCTGGCTCCAAAGTGTTAGGACCTAACTCTAATTTGTTTCTCGGTTACCTTTTGTTTCTCTTGCTGCCCTATGTGAATCTTGTCTGAGAGTTTCCCAAGGGTACAAAGCCTATGCAAAATTTAGTTGGGAAAAATCCAGCACACTGTGATATTTATTTCTTCTTCTCCTCCTCCTTCTTTTGAGACAAGATTTCTCAAAACAGCTCTGGCTGTCCTGGAACTCACTCTGTAGACCAGGCTTCCTGAGTGCAGGGATTAAGGTGTGCACCCCCTCCCCCCATATCATTTCTTAATTTGCATTTAGCATTGTTCTTTTGGAAGCTTAGTCAGAATGTTTTGGGGATATGGAAATCAATTTGTTAAAAGTGTAAATTTGGAGAACAATAAAAAATGCCCTTGGCTAAGGAGGGTTTCTCAGTCCTGGGAGGCTGAGTCCCCCAGCTGCTGGAAAGGCTGAAACACCCATAAATGTGCTGTATCTTCTTCTTTTGACCCTCGTTTAGCAACAAAAACTTGCCGATGTGAAGCCATGACTACAGTTTCCAGACTGCACTGTTCCGTTTAGAACCCACCAACTTCACATCTTCCTGTTCTAGCTTCTTTAAACTCCTTCTCAGGCTCGACTCTGTAAATGCTTGAAGGCTTCATATCAGCCTGCTCCCACCTCCACCCCCAACCACAATTAACAATCAATCACCCTGGAAAGTAGGTATTGGTATCATGTTCACTTTGCAAGTAAAGATACTGATGTTCACAGCAATCAATATACTTCTGAAAAGTATCACTGCAAGTTACAATCTAATGTTTGGACATTAGGTTCCCAGGACTGGAAACTGTCTCTGTCAGAGCGAGTGGAATCATGTAGTAGAATAGTGAATTTTCTTTTCTTTTTTTCTCTTCTCTTCTTTCTTTCTTTTTCTTTTTTCTTTTCTTTCTTTCTTTCTTTTTTTTTTTTTAAAGCAGTATCTGTTCTAATACATTTGAATCCAGTTCATACTTTTCCTAAGACTATGTGACCTTGGGCAGGCTATCACCATTTCTATTATTTTCTCTATAAAGGATAGTCATGGTGCCCACATAGAAATTCAGAGGAGGTTTAAGAGAAGCCTGGCCTGGTGGCTCACAATCCCAGTATTTGAGAGGTGGAGAGAGGATTGTCATGAGCTTGAACCCCATGGTGAGTTCCAGGTAAGCCTGAGTAATAGAGCAAGACCCTATTTTGATCTCTCTCTCTTTTCCCTGGCTAAAATCTCCAAACAAAAAGTCTATATGAGTTACAGTGTTTGAATGAGTGATGAACAGAAGTATGCTCCACATTGAGTGCACAGTCTGAGTTTCACAGTGAATAAAGCTGGAATGAGGGTACTTCCAGGGAGGGGTTTTAAAGGACCTTGTCCAACTGGGGGAAGCAAAAATGGCTTCCAGGAGGACAGTTAAAACAGAGATCAGAAGTATGAATTAGCTGAGCAAATGAGAGAGCAGACTGGGAAAGGAATTAAAAAAAAAAAAAAAATCTTAAGACAAGGTCCCATGTAGCCTCAGCATGTAGCCAAGAACTACCTTGGGACCCTAATCTCCTACCTTCAGCTAGGAAGAGCCGCGTATAATGTGATGCTGGGAATGGAACCTAGGTCTTCGTGCATACTAGGCAATCCATTTACCAACTGAGAACATCCCCAGGGAAGACATTTAAAGCAGAAGGCACAGCAAGTGCAATAACTTGAAAGTAGTTTTCTTGCCTATGAGGAACAAGAGAGAAGAATGACAGAAAAGACACACCCTCCTACGCAGGAATCTGCAGACTTACAATCTCCCACACAGACACACACATAGACACACACACACCCTGAATTACTGTGCTAAACAGTCCCACACACATATGCAGTATCACAACATCACACAGACATTAAAAAAGAAAGCTCAATGCCAGGCTGGAGACATAGATCAATTTGTAGAGTGCATGATTACCAGGCAACAAGCTCCCAGGACCAAATAAGTATGGTGAAGCATGCCTGTAATCCCAGCACTACGGAGATAAAAGTGGATCAGAAGTTTTTGGCTACGTAGAGAGTTAAGGCTAACCAGGGCTATTTAAGACCCTGAATTAAACAAACATAAAGAAACAAACTCCATAGGCTGCTGAGAAGTATCATCAAGTAAAGATGCTACTACCAAGCCTGACAACCAGAGAGTATAATGCTCAGGACCCATATCGTGGAAGGCAAGTTTTCCTTTGATGTCCACATAGGGTGGCATGCATGCAAATGCATGCACACATATGTTAAGAAAAAAATCACAATGCTTCCACACAAGTAATCACAGAAAAACAAACACTAATATCCTAACATCGACATTTAGAAGGAATCATACCTGTTCTCAACACTGAAGTATTTTGAAAAGATCCACGTTTACCCAAAATGGCGACATAGCATACACAACACACACTCATGCAAGAACACACACAACACACACACACACAGAGAATCATAAAGTAGTCAGGAAGTCAAATGTGGTGGTACCTCCTTGTTATCCCAGCATTTAAGAGGTGAAGGCAGATGGATCACAGTTGAAGGTTATCCTTGGCTATGAGTTTGAGGCTAACCTGGCCTACAATAGGCTCTGTCTCATTGTCCACAAACAGACAATGGATGCCTGCTGTTGGAAGTTTCTGTTCCACCAGAAACTCTCAAATACCCAGCAGCCACTTCCCAAGTAACTGACTCCTCTGAGGCTTAATATTACTTATAAATGCTTGGCTAGTGGATCAAGCATATTACCAACTAGCTCTTACATTTAAATTAACCCATAATCCTTATCTATGTTTAGTCACATAGATTGGTACCTTTTCTCAGTCCAGCATTCTCACCTTGCTTCCTCTATGTCTGACTGATAACTGATTCTCTGATCTTCAGGCAATCTTTATTAGGTACACAATATATCACCTATCACCACAGATACCAGTTTCACGGTACACCCACTCCAAAGCAGCCCCACAGATGAGTCAACACACATTTCTCTGGTGCCTACCAAGGCGAGGTCTTTATGGTGGTTTTAGAGATATTTTTGAGGTTTCTGAGCCAGCGTGGCTGGACCGTGCCCTTCTCTCTCCTAATGAGGACAGTTCCTTCCATCGAGGGCCCACAAAACCCATAAGGGGAGAGAAGGTTCACACCTTTCCCCTGTAGCACCTGGACAGGCCACCTCTTGAGTGGTGCCTTCCATAGAGTCATGAATGGGACAGAAAGGGGAGACTTTTTCTGTGGAAGACCAAGAATAGCACCATTATAAAAGGGAGCTGGGAGAAAGGAGGGGGCATAGCTGGTGGGAGACAGCTGAGGGATCCTGCCCTCTTCCCCCACCCCAAGATATGAAGATAGGGCTGTGTGCGTGCCTATGCGGCTGGGTGATGGATCCCCTAAGGAGAAGAGGGAGCCCCAGGTCCTTAGATACCTGGAGTAAAGTTAAGGCTAAGTGCATATCTGGAGGCTAAGGGTAAGGCATGGCAAAGGTTCTAAGGTAGAGAATTTTTAGGGCTATGAGACAAGAGTGGCTTGAGCATGAAGTTCATGAGCAGAGAGGATCTGGAATGGGATGACGAGAGTTAAGAGCAGTACAGTGAGGGCTGGGAAGCCCAGGACAGAGCTAGAAGGATTAGATTTGGACCTGAAGAGTCAAAGGATGTGAGAACTTAGATTAAGGGAATCTACAGAGCGAGTTCTAGATTCTACAAGGAGAAACATTCTACAGCAAGCCCACTTGGAGGCTGCATTCTAGAGCCTGAAAAAGTAGGAGGCAATTTGGCCCCAGAAGCTCATTGATTCATGAGTAAGGGCAGAATTAAAATGGCCTGGAACAGGGCATGTGCCTCAGCGGGTAGAGTGCTTCCATGCACAAAGCTGGGATTCATCCCTGGCACCATATACAGTGAGTGTGATGGTACATGATGGTGCATACTTGCAATCCCAGCATTTGAGAGAGAGAGAGAGATGGAGGATAGAGGATGCGAAGTTCAAGACCATCTTTGCCTACATAGTGAGTTGGAGGCCACCCTGAGCTGCATGAAATCCTGCCCCCCAGCCCCCCCAAAACCTGAAAACAAAGTTCTAGAATACACAGGAATTTGGAGGATCTAGAATTAGAAGGAGTTGGGGTTCTTAGGTTTATAGCAAGAAATATGTAAGGCAAGACATTATCAGCTGCTATTTTCAAGATGTGTTTTAGATTCAGGGTAATTTGAGTCATAAGATCTGAAGTAGGGAGGACTTGGCAAGTGTGGGGTCTAGAACCAAAGGAACTTACAGGACAAGGTCTAAAATCAGAAGACAATTACAGAGGCTGAGTGTAGCTCAGTTGGCAGAGCACTTGCCTTCCATGCCTGAGGTTCTGTGTTCAATCCTCAGCACCACATAAAACCAGGCATGCATGTAATCTCAGCACTTGGAAGGTGGGTGAAGAGGCACCATGAGTTCAAGGTCATCCTTGACTACACTGGCAATTTAGTGGTGAGAAAACACAGAAGATATTTTCTGTTTTGTTTTTTCAAGACAGGGTTTCTCTGTGTAGCCCTGCTGTCCTGGAACTTGCTCTATAGGCTGGACTCCAACTCAGAGAGATCCACCTGCCTCTACCTCCCAAGTGCTGGGATTAAAGGTGTGTAGCCCCCAACCCCCTCAGCTCCTCTCCCCAGCTTGATTGATACTTGAAGCTCAGTAATAAGCAGATTGACAGGTTATCTGAGAACAGAGTTTCCTGAAGGTTTCAAGGTCTAGTGTTTACATAGTCTAAACCTTGGGGATGATAGAGATAGCAAAATCTAGAACCCAAGAGAATGGGCACATGGTTTCTGGCTTGAGAAGAGCTGGCTCCAGGTTCAAGACATAAAACTTGCTTTACCCCTCCTAAGAGAGGGAAAGCAATTCTTGAATTCTTGAGTGTAGAAGCCTGAAGAGAAATTAAGGTAGACAGACATCATGAGGTTTAGAACCAAAATGATCTAGAAATGAGATCTAGATTTGAAACTAAATGTCTTAGAGATCAGAAAGACTGAAACCAACAGGAAGCTTGGAGTTGTGGGATCTAAAACCAAGAAGGAATCATTAGTTATGAGATTGACCAGGCTCAGTCTCAAAGGCCTGAAATTCCCAGCTACCTGGGAGGCTTAGGCAGGAGGATCATAAGTTCAAGATTAGTTTGAGCAATTGATTAAGATCCTATCTTGAAATAAAAAATGAAACATCACTGAAGATATAACTCAGCAGTAGAGTTCTTGCTTAGCAGGTGCAAAACCTTGGATTTAATCCTCAAAACCAAACACACAAACAGTCTGCAATGACAGGGAGCAGAGGATATAGAAACAGGAATTTTTAAGAAATCTAGGATCAGAAGAAATTACAGGATGAGATTTGTAGTAAGAGGATTCTGGTGGTTATAGGCTCTAGACACAGAAAGCCTTACAGATTGTATAATTCAAACCACACTTAAAAACACTGTGAGGTTCGAAAAACAGACAGAACTGGGGGCTGTGAGAGTCAGTCCAAGGAAGAGCTGAAGGCTATAAAATCTGGAATTAGAGGGGTTTGAAGAAACTGAGGTCTGTTGGAGGTGATAAAGTCTAGAGCCAAGAGGAAAATTAATGATAACACAGTCTAGAACCAGGGGATACCAGGAAGGCAAGTGGTTATATAGTTTGGAACCAATGATGACCAGAGACAGCGTAGCCTAGAATCAAAGACAGTCACAGGCTGTACAGTCTAGATTAGCGGTTCTCACCCTGTGGGTTTTTACCCCTTTGGGGGTTGCATATCATATATCCAAGGATAGCAGATATTTACATCATCATGACTTGTAACAGTAGCAAAATTACAGTTATGAAGTAGCAATGAAACAATTTTATGGTTGGGCTGATCACCACAACCTGAGAACCTGAATTAAAGGGCTGCAGCATTAGAAAGTTTGGAAGCCACTGCTGTAGAACAGTGGGCCTACAGTCTAGAAACAGTCTAGAACTACAGTGGAGCCATAGGGTGGACAGTCTAGAATCAGGTAAAAGACTGGAGAATGTACAGACTAGAAAGAGAGATCAGAGGTTGCATAGTCTAGAACTGAAGAAGGCAAGATAACACAGCTTAGAACCATGGAGGTCAGAGGCCACAGTATTTAGAACAAGGAAAGGCCAGAGGTCATTCGCCTAGTATCAGAGGAGACCAAAGGAAGGCCACAGGCCTCACAGTCTAGAAACAGAAAAAGACGAGGGTAAGAAGCCCAAGAGCCAGAGAAAAGTCATGGATTGTACATGTTAGAACCAGAAAGTAAAAGCTCTAGAACTAGACCCACAGGCCTCTAGAACCATGGAAGGCCCAAGGGCATACAATTTAGAACCAACAAAGACCAGAAACTGCATGGTCTAGATACAAGGAAGGCCTTGGGTCTTGTCTAGAACCAGGGAAGACAGAAAGTGGTATAACCTAAGATGAGGGAAGGCCAGAGGTTGTTACATAGTCTACAAACAGTGAAGGCAGGAGTCAAGTATTCTAGATTCAGAGAAGGTCAGAGATTATGGGTCTGTGGAGTAGAGAAAGTTGCTGGCTACCCCTAAAATAGGAAGATCACAAATAAAGTCATTATTCAGGCAAGGTTAGTGTGGGTAGGAAGTCAGGACCAGAAAGGGTAGGCAGAGCTGGGTGGCAGCTTGGGAGGCTGAGACTCCACAAGTCACTGGGGGTGAGGTCTGACCTTGAGTGAGGGGAAAAGATCAGAGTCCCGCATTGCTGTGGACCCTGTGCAATGCAGAGTGCCTGAATGCATTATTGTGAAAAGGACAGAGTAAAGTTGATAGAAGACAAAAACAAAACACAAGAAAACTCCCCAAAAGAATAATAATTAAAAAAACCCTTAATTTTGATTGTCAAAACTCCATGGTGCCAGGATCAGAGACAGATGCCTGACTCTCCCAACACCCCCATTCTCCCAAATAAAGCAAAGAGAGTCAGAAAGTGATAGTGAGGTAATCAACTATAGAGAACCCCAAGGGAAGTCCTGAGAGGAGGTGGGGGGTCACACCCCCCCTGTCAGAGGTCAGTGAACCGTGAACACTCCAAGAAGCCCCTGAATGAGTAAAGGCAGAGGATTGGGGGTGCTGAGGTAGGACTGAGGCTGATGGGGTATAGGGGGCACTCAGAAGAGAGAGGCCCCATCCTGGGTGTGGGCTGTTGGTGTGGAGTGTGGATGAGTCCTTTCTGGGGAAGAAGGGGCTGGAAGGAGGGCTGACTCAGTGGGCCTGGGCCAAGCCTGCAGCTGGTGGGATGTGGTTCCTGGGCTGGATAGTTTCCTCATGCTGGTAGAGAGAGAGCAGTGAGGGAGCCAGGCCTGCAGAAAAAGGGAAGGTAAAGCAGGAGAGAATTAGCACCCAATCATAGATGCACTTGCATCTAAAAGCAGGTAGGCAGGTTGACAAGATGGCTCAGTGGGTATAGCCGCTTGCCGCAAACGCTGACCATCTGAGTTTGATCCTTAGAAGCCAAACACTGGAAGGTGAGAACAGACCACTGAGTTTGGACTTAAGGACCCACTTGAAGCTTCAAGCAAAGCCAAAGCTTTTGTTAGCTTAGGGGAAGATCACCACAGAAAGACAAGCTAAAAGGCTGCACAACCATCATATTGCCCTACCCTGCAGCCACAAGTGGAGATGTTTCTTAAGCACTTACTACATACATAACAGTTTTTGGGTGAATTGTGCCATGCAGCATCTCTATAAATTTATTTCTCCAAACAGGTTTTCCAGATAAGAATTATAGTCATAAACTCCCACTGACAGATAGGGGAGCTGAGGCTTCATAGCAGCTGTCTCAGAGCCACATTGCTGGGAGTTACCTTGTGGAGTTACTTCAACTAAGTCAAGCTTCGAAGTAGAGCCCTGAGTCCACAAGACCTTGGCTTCCACCCCAAGGGGTAGCCTTGGTAATCTCTTAGCCACTTTAGGGTCTTTCTCTTCACAGGGCATAGGAGAAGAGGAAAGGGCTGCCTGAAGGTACCCTCTGCACTGGGTAGTTTTATGTCAACTTGTCATAAGCTAGAGGCATCTAAAAGGAGGAAACCTGAGAAAATGTCCCTATAAAATCAGACTTGAAGAAGGTCTGTAGGACATTTTCTTAATTAGTGATGAGTGAGGGTCCAGCCCATTGTGGATGAAGCCACCCCTGGGCTGGTGGTCCAGGGTTCTCTTAGAAAGCAGCTGAGCAAGTCATGGGCAGCAAGCCAGTAAATAGCACCTCTCCATGACCTCTGCATTAGCTCTTGCCTCCAGGTTTCTGCTCTGCTTGGGTTTATTTATTTATTTATTTATTTATTTGCCTTGGTGTTTGCCTGGAACTTGAACTACAGACAGTTGTTAGCTGCCATGTGGGTGCTGGGAATCGAAACCAGGTCCTCTGGAAGATCAGACTGCGCTCTTAACCGCTGAGCCATCTCTCCAGCCCCCGACTTCCCTTTATGATAGACTACAATGTGGAAGTAGAAGGGAAATAAATCCTTTCCTCTCCAAACTGCTTTTTGTCATAATGTTTCATCACAACAAAAAGATAACCCTAACTAAGACACCCTACTCCACCTACTCCTAAGATGGTTTCATTCTTCTCTTAATCATTGTGGAACCCTCCAGGGGAGAAAGGATCAGTTTGTACATCCAGGCTGTGTGACTCACCCAAGGACTCATGGGAATTCCGGAGTGGAGTTCTGGGATCCTGCTGGTTCCCTAGGAATTGTCGGCCTTGCAGAAGGAAACTCTAGGAAGTTAGGGAGACAGAATTGCCATCACCATCATCAGAATGAACGCCATCAGCATCACCATTAATGTCATTATAAATACCATGACATCATCACCACCTTCAGTAGCAGCATCACTATTCACATGATTAGCATCAATAACAGCATGGCATCTTTAATATCACCAGTCCCATCTGCATCACCTCTATCACTAGCACCAGCAGCACCATCACCATCATAAGTCACTATTATCATCAGTATCACCAACATCAATATTATCACTCTC
Source organism: Sigmodon hispidus (assembly GCA_004025045.1). Taxonomy (NCBI): domain Eukaryota; kingdom Metazoa; phylum Chordata; class Mammalia; order Rodentia; family Cricetidae; genus Sigmodon; species Sigmodon hispidus. Next base: position 37,169 of record PVIH01015851.1, read on the forward strand.
ACTAGCATCACCTCCATCAGAATTATCACCCTCACGAGCATCATCACCACCATCAATTTTGTCAGCAACAGCACCCTCATCATCCCAACCACCACCACTACCACCGGCAGCATCAGCACCAGCATGTATCTGACAAGACAGGATGGTGCAGTGATTAACTGGAGTCTGGTCATCTGAGAGACTTTGGGAAGATCACTGTTCTAGACATCCTCTGGGTAATCTCCCCTCCTTTCTCTGCCTCTGTGCTCCAAAACGCTGATCCCATTGCTGTGCAATTTTGCTGTACTCAGAAGATGGGCAATCCTAGCAGGTGTGGGAGGAGGAAGGTGGTGTTGTAGCTGCTTCCCTGCTGGGCTGTGGTGGGTTGGCTGTGTCCCACTCTGGAGGGTGTTAGTCCTTAATGGCTAGGGGTAGTACTGGCCCCAATGCTACAGCAGCTCTGTGAACTCGTATAGGCTATGATTACACCATTGACAATTCTGTTGTTAAATTCTCCTCAGCAACCTATCTAAGTGTGCTACCTAGACTGACTGATGGTGCTGTTTAACCTCTTTTGGTGTTAACTGTCTCACCATAATAACATTTATTTATTTAAGCTTCTCTATGTAGCCCTGGTTGCCCTGGAACTCTGTAGACCAGGCTGGCCTTGAATTTACAGAGATCCACCTGCCTCTGACTTCTAAGTGTTGGGGATTGAAGGCATGCACCACCACACCTGGCAATAATTATTACTATTAAATAAGATTAAAGTGTACTCATAAGGAATAAATAAGTTAATCTTGTGAGGTACATAGTGCAGCCAGGATCAGCACACAATAAATGATAGCTACTGATAATATCATTTACACTCTTTATATTCAAACAGTTCTTGCAGACTCTGGTGCTGAGTTTCGTTGGGAGGGAGATAGAAAGAGGCATTCTAAAAGTCGTACAATTGAGGGCGGCTTTATGAAAGAAACCAGATTTTGCTGTTCACACAATAGATCTTTTTTTTTTTTGCTTTGTGTTTTGAGACAGGGTTTTACTCTGTAGTTCAGGCTGATCTCAACTTGCTCATCCTTCTGTCCTGCCTTAGTCTTTCTAGCTGGAGTTATGGGCATGGCCACCACACTCAATGTTTATTCTTTAAACTCTGCAGTGGTACTCCAGATCTGAGGCTGTCTCATTTTGGAGGGGGAACATAGAAGCAGAGAAGATTCTTCCTCGTCTGATGAACTGCCTCACCCCTCTTGACCTACTTCGTGTCTCTTCTTGGCAGTAGCCATGTATTACAAGGTCATTTCATGCCCCTTAGCTGGCATAGAGGATCAAGGTCCTGTCTGTAGCTGGACCATTGATCTACCATGTGACCTTCAGCCAGCCCCTGGCCATCTTTGGTTTTCCCATCTATAAACCAGGAGAGTTTGAAACATGCTAGGTTCAGAGGGTTGCAGAACTCCCACCCTCAACTCTCTAAACCTACCAGGCTGAGGGGAGGCAACAGGAAGCTTCCGGGCTCTAAGCTGGGGCACCGCTTAGCAGGTTTTGTCTCCAGCAGCTCCACCCCTTTGTCCTCTGAGCTCTGGGCCAGGGTCCTGCAGAGACACAGGCAAGACTCTCAAAATACAGCAAACCTGGGCAAGTGTGGGTACCCGTGTGGGAAGCCAATGTCCTTTCCAAACAACCATTTAGTCCTTTACATACATGCCTACCAACCCACTTATCCGCCCACCAACCAGCCTCTTGTTCATCTGCACAGTAACCTAACGGTTTCCTCACAATGAACCTTCTTCATACACCTTCTCCCTACCCCTCCTGTCTATCTATTCATCCATCTACACATTCCTTTCCCCACCCATTCACTCACCTGTCTCATTCATTCATGCATACATTCATTCATTCACTCATTCATCTATCATTCTATTTTCCAATACTCGTCCATCTGGTGATTCGTCTACACTTCCATTCATCTACTGACTAATCCGTCCTCCCAAGACCCATCTAGCCACTCATTCATCTATCCACCAGATTTTCTGTTTATCCTTCTCTCTATCCACATATTCATCCATCCATCTAACCTCCATTTACCTTCCAGCCCCTATCCACCCATCTGTTCATTTACCCATTCACCTACCCATCTACCCATCCACTGATCCCCCCCCAATCTCTCTATTCACATATTCATCTGCTTCCCCACATGGCAATATAACTCAGTACTAGAGAACCTGACTAGAACCCACTAGTGAGGGGGCTGGGAGTATGACTCAGTTGTTGAGCACTTACCTAGAATCCCTTAGTGAGAGGCGGAGCTATGTGACCTTAAACATGTGACTGTATCTGGACTGGTGGATTCTAGATAACTTCTCTATCATTGTACCACATCCCCAAACCCTCATTGAGGATTCTAGGCAAGTGCTCTACCACTGAGTCACACCCCAGTCCCTCACTGGGGGATTCTAGGCAGGGGCTCTATCACTGAGTCACACCCCAGCTCCTCACTGGGGGATTCTAGGCAGGGGCTCTACCACTGAGCCACACCCCAGCCCCTCACTGGGGGATTCTAGGCAGGGGCTCTACCACTGAGCCACAGCCCAGCCCCTCACTGGGGGATTCTAGGCAGGGGCTCTACCACTGAGCCACACCCCAGTACCTCACTGGGGGATTCTAGGTAGGTGCTTGGTGAATTCTAGACAAGTTCTCTATTGAAGAGCTGTATTTCCAGTCCCAGTTTTTTCCCCATTATAACAAAAGTGTCAACAAGTTATATGTAAATGTATCCTAATAATTGACTCCTGGCTGCAGTGGGATTTGGATAAGGGGTTAAGAGCAGTGGCGCTGCGGTGATGCTCCAGGTAAGGGCTCCAGGAATAAACCTGGCATATGCCGAGAACATGGAGGGCCTGGCTGGAAAGGCAGAGACAGGAAGCATGCTGCGGAATGGGGCTAATGTAGGAGAGTGAGCTGGGACCTTCTGTATACCTATGTGACGTCCCTAGTCCCTATTTCACCACAGCTCACCTCTTCCGAGTCCCAGGCATTAGGGAAGCTGTGGGAAGATCCCCCTTGGAAGGGCTGCAACAGTTTAGTCGTGGATCACTGCCCCAGCGGTGCAGCAGAGAGGGCTCAGGAATGGGGAGCGACAGGCCATGGAAGCTCCGAGCACGGGGTCTGCGGGCCACCCCAGGTGGTCTGCGGTGGGTTCTGGGTAATTGCTCACTAGAGTTGAGCTGGAAGTCATCATCCATAGAGATGTAGGGAGCCAGCATCTCCAAGTCCAAAGTGTCAGGATCCTGTAATGAGTCAGGAGGGAGTTTACAGCAGGAGCCATGGCCCGGGGCGCATGCGCACAGGGTAGGGGTGGAGGGTTGTTCCTAGGCCGGGTGCTGAGTGCTAACTGGTGGTCAGTTCCTAAGGTGCTTCAGTGATTCTCCTTGGGCATAGCCCCCTTCCACAGAGGTCAGTCAGGTGGCCTGTCGTCTTTCCCATTTAGCTGTAAGGCATGATAGCTGTGATGGCTGTCTACCCATCCAAATATCCCCATCCATATGTCCATCCATCCACCCCCATCCACCCATATATCTATCCATTCACTCACCCACCCACCTACCCATCCATCCCATCACCCTTCTGTAAAGCTAGGTAAGATGACCCCATGCCAGTCCTCACCTGAGCTTTATCTAGATCTATCTCCACAGTCTTCTTTTTCCGGGCAGTAGTGCGTCTGTAAGCATTCTCAAAGCCCCCAAGCAACGGACCTGGGAGGTCAGCCTAGAGGGCAACAGAGCAGAGACCCCACAGATTGAGTATGGAGGATTTTAGGGCGGAGGTAGGGGGTCTTAAATGGAGCTTGCAGGGGGTCAAACAGCAGTACAAAGGAAGGTGTTTTTGTTTGTTTGCTTGGGTTTTTTTCTTTTCTTTTTTTTTTTTTTTGAGGCATTGTCTCATGCAGTCCAAGGTGACCCCTGAATTCACAATGTACCTGAGGAGGATTTAGAATTTAGGATTTTCCTGCCTCTAGTTTCTAAATTCTGGGATTGGTGTTTCTCATCATTCTTGGTTCTCTCTCTCTCTCTCTCTCTCTCTCTCTCTCTCTCTCTCTCTCTCTCTCTCTATTATTTTGAGGCATGTGAGCTGTGATGGTGAGCTGGTTAGCTCTGTCAACTTGCTGCAGCCTAGAACCACCTAGGAAGAGGGATTGTCTACACTGAGTTGGCCTATGGATATGTCTGTGAGTCATTGTCTTAGTGAATTGAGACAGGGGCTACAGAAATTGCTTGGTGGTTAAGAAAAAGTTTTGCTTTCCCAGAGGATCTAGGTTTGACTCCTAGCATCCACATGGTGGCTCAAAACCATCAGTAACTCCAGTCTTGGGGCATCTGATGCTCTCTTCTGACTGCCACAGGAACCAGGCACACATGTGGTGCACATATGATACAAACAAAAACACACATAAAATTTAAACTTCATTGATGTGAGACGACTCAGCCCTTTGTGGGTGATAATATTCCCTAGTCAGGGGTCCTAAGAATGGAGAAATGGTGCTGAGCACAGGACAGCTCCATTAATTAATTAATTAATCTACTCACTCATTAATTTCTCTTTGCCAGGGCTGGAGAGATGGCTTAGTGGTTAAGAGCACTGACTGTTCTTCCAGAGGACCTGGGTTCGATTCCCAGCATCCACATGGCAGCTAACAACTGTCTGTAATTCCAAGATCTGACACTCTTACACAGTTATACATGCAGACAGAACACCAATTCATGTAAAATAATAAAAATAAAAAATATTTATCTCTGCCCTTTGACTATAAGTGTGATCTTTTTTTTTTTTTTTTTTTTTTTTTTTTAAAAACAACTTTATTTTATTTATTTGCCTTGGTGTTTGCCTGGAACTGGAACTACAGACAGTTGTTAGCTGCCATGTGGGTGCTGGGAATCAAACCCGGGTCCTCTGGAAGAGCAGACAGTTCTCTTAACCGCTGAGCCATCTCTCCAGCCCCCATAAGTGTGATCTTTTGTCTCAAACTCCTATTATTGTGACTTCCCTACAATGATAAAATAAAAGGCGGGTTGTGAGCCATCCAATGTGGATGGATGCTGGGAGCCGAACTCTCTGGTGCTCTGTAAGAGTGAGCATTTAACTGCTGAGCCATCTCTCTAACTTCTTTTGTCAGGACAGTTTATCACAGTAACAGAAACAAAGCTAAAATAGGGTCTCATTCCAGGCTGGTCTGGAACTCACTAGATAGCTAAGGCTGGCCTTGAACTCTCCCTGCCTCAGCCTCCCAAGTGCTAGTATTCCAGGTGTGCATTTTCATGCTTGGCTGTTTGATTTTTTAAGGCAAGATTTTCTTATGTAGCTTAGGCTGGCCTTGAACTCAAACCTCCTCCTGCCTTAGTTTCCCAAGTACTGGGATCTTGGGTGTGTGCCGCCATACTTATCTTGTAACCCCATCTCATCTCTAAAACTGAGAACAGAGAACTGCAAGACTCAAGCCAGAGACCCAAGCGGCACAGGTTCTGTGTGCTCAGGGAGCTGACACTCCTTACTGGAAGAGGACTTTGGGGTCTCCGTCTAGCCTTTGGGGTACTGGGGGTGGTGGCTTTGGGAGGTCCATCCAGGATGGGTGCCATGAGGCGGCGCAGGTCTGGGCTACAGAAACGACGAGGGTCAGCAGCCAGGGAAGCCTCACTCAGGGCAGGAGGGTGCAGGAAGGCCAGGATACGCGGAGCGGGTGGGTCTGCAGGGTGAACAGAACACAGTGATTACACAGGGCTGACGGCCAGACCCTGCTCTGCTGTGCTCAGCCTACAGGTTGACATTTTCAATAGCACATGAGGTTGGCCATTGTGTTTACTGCTGGATGGGACTTATTTTAGGCCATTTCACAGTCAGATTGCTGTGGAGCCCTGGAGGGTCATGGGGAAGGGCCTAGTGGCTACAAATAGCATCTGGCCATTCTGTTCCTGTGTGTTGAGACTGGCTGGATACCCCACCCCCCACCTCCAAGAAGTAGGGAGCCATAGCGGGAGAAAGAGAAAGTGACAAGAAACTCAAGCAATCACCTCACTCGTGGATATGGAAAGGGCAGGAGGCAGAGGAACTGCTCATGGGAAGGCAGTGGATGGAAAAAGAGTGTGGCATGCCTGAGAGCTGAGAGGAAATCAGTGTGGTTTGGTGAGTGACAAGGGGGGCAGCAGCCAGTCCCACAGGACCTTGGGAGTTATATGAATGCATTTGACCTTTCTTCTAGAGGTCCTGGGAAAACAATGGCCTTGATCCATACCTAGACTGTTGCCAGGGATACCCTTCTGCAAAGTGGTACCCTGCTGAGGAGGTCTGCGAGTGTGTTGCTCAGTTTGTTCCAGGGACAGCACCACTCCCGTCTCTTCTACCCGGCTGAGAGAGGCGGGGAGAGGGGGGGGATGTGGGGGTTGAGGGGGAGAGAAAGAAGAACAGGAGTCAGAGAGGGTCCTTGACCACCCACCTGCCCCCCAGGTGGCTGCTTCCAGTGTCTTTCTATAGAGGCCATATCACCTAGAAGCTGAAAGGAATTTGCCAGAAAATAATTTCCCACACTGCTATCTTACCAGGATTTATTTTGTTTGTTTTGAGATGAGTCTCCCATAGCCCAAGCTGGCCTCAGACTCATTATGTAGCCATGGATGACCTTGAACTTCTGATTCCCATGTTTACCTCTTGGGTGTGGCACGAGCCACATGCTCAGGTTATGAGGTCTGAGGATTGACCGCTGGGCTCTGTGCATGCTAGGCAAACACTTTCAACTGAACTACACTACATTCCTAGCCTCTCAGAAGTGCTTCTGCTCCCAAACTAGGATAAATATTTAGGATAAGAGAGACTCAACTTGTGATGGCATTTGTTTATTTATGGGCTTGTTTGTTATGTGCTGAGAATTGAACCCAGGATCTCATGCATGCTAAGCAAATTCTCTTCCACTGAGCTCCGTTCCTAGCTCCTGCAACGGTGTTGAAAAGAAATTTAAAGCCTGGAGTGGTGGAGCCAACATATATTCCAGTACTTGGGAGGCGGAGGCAGGAAGTGTGAGTTACCACAATGAGACCCTGTCTCAACAAGACAAAACTAAACAGAATTTGTTGAGCTTAATGGCTGCTGCCTTAATCTCAAGATTTGGGAAGCAGAGGCAAAAAGTTCAGGAGTTCAAGATCAGTCTCAGCTACATAGTGAATCTGATGTTGGTCTGCTTTATAGAAAACTGTCTCCAAAAAAACTAAAAAAAAAAAAAAAAAAAATTCTTCATTACATTTCCAAATATGAAGAATTCATAGCTATATTTCTATGAATAAGTATTTATTTAAGAAGCTTCTATTCATAGACATCTCCATCCTCAAGGGAACAGGTTTATAAATACATCCTTTTTCGGTCCCCCGCAACTCCCATCCCACAGTCTCTGGCTCTGGAGACAGCCCAAATGCTGGCTGGGTAAATTTTAGGCTTTAGGGGAGTAGGTCTGAGGTTGAGGACCAGGCATTCATTTGCATCTCATTAGCATAAGCATCCCATAGAGCAGAATGCAGGTGGGTTGGTTGTGACTCTACCCTCACTAAACCTGCCCTGGGGGTGTACTAATTTAATACAGTCACGTTTATCCCCATGAAAGACATAATGTACAATAGTGGCACAGGCACACAATCGGTACACACAGACATAGAGGAATGCCTGTAGACACCCAAGTATTTGTAGGAAAATCACATGCACATGCTCTATGCTCTTGGTGTCATATATATGCACACAGGCTACCTCTCAGTTCAGCATCACTACATAGAGGCTGATAACAAGGACTCTGAAGCTAGTGGATTGGGTTCAAATCTCAGCTCTGCCGTTTCTATGCTGTGTGGCCTTAAACCTAAATCTGTGACTGAATGTCACTGGACTGGTGTACTCTGGGCAAGTGTTCTACCACTGAGCCACACCCCAGCCCCTCACTGGGGGATTCTAGGCAGGGGCTCTACCACTGAGCCACACCCTAGCCCCTCACTGGGGGATTCTAGGCAGAGGCTCTACCACTGAGCCACACCCCAGCCCTTCATTGGGGGATTCTAGGCAAGTGTTCTACCACTGAGTTACACCCCTAGCTGCTCTCTGAGAGATTTTATGCAGAAGTCTACCCCCCAAGCCGTTCCCCTATAGCTCTTCACTGGGCAATTCTAAGCAGGTGTTCTACAACAGATTTTTATCAATTTCTAAAGTGAAAATATGCAGCAATATGACATGTTGGCAAGGATGGGGAACACTGGAATTTACATACACTACTGAAAGGAATGCTAAGAGGCATGGCACTGTAAAAACAATTTGCCAGTTCTTCAGAAAGTTAAATTTTCGGGGCTGGAGAGTTGGCTCAGAGGTTAAGAGCACTGACTGTTCTTCCAGAGATCCTGAGTTCAATTCTCAGCAGCCACATGGTGGCTTATAACCATCCATGATGACATTTGACCCTCTTCTATATACTGTGTACATAATAAATAATTCTTTAAAAAAAAAGTTAAATTTTCATGGAAACATTTGATCCACCCATTCTACTCCTAGCTATTTACCCAGGAGAAATGAAAATGTGCATTCTCACGAAATCCCACTTGAAAATGTTTATAGTGGCTGCTTGTATAACCCCCAAACAGGAAACAGCTCAAAGTCTCCCATCTGGCACATGGATAAATAAACATTGGTCCGTTCATTCTCCAGTGGCTACTAGTCACCATGAGAAAGAACGTGATAGTCTGGACCTAGTGGTTCACATTTGTAACCCCAGCACTTAGCTCAAGGCAGGAGGATTGTTATGAGTTTGAGACCTGGCCTACATGAGACCTTATCTCAAAACACCAATTTTTTTTTTTCTTCAAGACAGGGTTTCTCTGTGTAACAGCTGTGGCTGTCCTGGAACTCTCCTTGTAGACTAGGCTGGCCTCAAACTCACAGAGATCCACCTGCCTCAGTCTCCCAAATGCTGAGATTAAAGGCCTGCAATCACTACAGCTCAGCAAAATTATATTTATTTTTTTTGTGTATGAATGTTTTGCCTGCTTATATGACTGTGCATCATAAATTTGCTGTGCCCACAGAGGAGGATGCTGATTTTCTAGGGTTGGAGTTACAGACAGTTGTAAGCCACAATGTGGGTGCTGGGAATTGAACCCGGCTCCTTTGAAAGAAAAGCTAGTGCTCTTATTTGCTGAGCCATCTCTCTAGCCCATGGATCTACCACCAATAAATTTTTTAAAAATTAGAAAAAGGGGGTTTGAGAGAGGGCTCAGCTACTCTTCCAGCGGTCATGAATTCAATTCCCAGCAATGACATGCTGGCTCACTACCATCTGTAATGGGATCTGGTGCCCTCTTCTGGCCTGCAGGCATACATGCAAGCAGAACATTGTCTAAACAAATAAATCTTTAAAAAAAATAGCAAAGGGCCTTGGTGGTACACACCTTTAATCCTAATATTTGAGAGGCGGAGGCAGGTATAACCTCTGTGAGTTTGAGGCCAGCCTGGTTTACATAGAGTTCTAAGACAGCCAAGGCCACTTAGAGAAACCCTGTCTTGATAAAACAAACCATAAAAAAAACACACAATTCACATATTCATGTTCATATGGCAATATGTGTTCCACACAGCCATACTTCCTCATACATGCACAATACACAGGTCTGCTTATGCACCCTACACACACACATTACATTCCTCTGCTCACCTGATCAGGAAGTGGACACAGATGATACTCTCTGACTGGGGGCCCCGTCCTCCAGACACCACTGTAGCCTGAGTCTGAGTCCACAGGTAGCCTCCGGTTCGAGCCAGAAAGCGGTATTGTCCTGTTACTGCCTGGCCCTTGTTCAGCACTAGGGAGAGGATGGGTGAGGGTCAGGATCTTAGCAGAGACACTTGGGAACAGAAAATTCTGGAAGCTGGATTAGGAAGGCGAGGTCACAGAAGACAAAAATGCAGGTTCCAGCTTTTAGGTTCAGGGGGAGTCAGGAGTCCCACAGAGCCCTGAGGAGACCAGGGATTGCTGTTAGGTGGGGCCATGCAGCAACTGGCTCTGCCTGGGGACATGTTGGTCACCTACAAGTGTGGATGCTCCGGCTGACCGCATCAGAGTCCAGTGCGTGAATGTATTCATAGGCAGAACAGCCAATCAGGTCATCGGGGCTGTAGCCAGCGACCTCAGCGATCCTGAGAGAATGGAGAGGTACTGGTCAAGGCCCAGATGAAGGAAACTGGCAGGTGTCACAGACACAAAAAACAGCAAGATGAGAGAGGAATCAGCAACAGGCAAGAAGAGGGTAGGAAAGAGAAAAAGAGTAGAGTGTGCTGGCTCACACCTGTAATAACAGCACTCAGGTTGTTATTGAGTTGAAGCAGGATTGTGAATTTGAGGTTTGGGATACAGCAAGGCCATACTTCAAAAAAAAATTAAGGGCTCAGGGCATGCCTTAGTGGTAGAGCCTAGAATTTCCCAGGGGCTGGGAGTGTGGCTCAGTGGTAGAGCCCCTGCCTAGGATCCCCCAGTGAGAGGCTGGGGTGTGGCTCAGTGGTAGAGCCCCTGCCTAGAATTCCCCCAGTGAGGGGCTGGGGTGTGGCTCAGTGGTAGAGCCCCTGCCTAGAATCCCCCAGTGAGGGGCTGGGGTGTGGCTCAGTGGTAGAGCCCCTGCCTAGAATCCCCCAGTGAGGGGCTGGGGTGTGGCTCAGTGGTAGAGCCCCTGCCTAGAATCCCCAGTGAGGGGCTGGGGTGTGGCTCAGTGGTAGAGCCCCT